>JAVJHS010000407.1:0-41346 GCA_032873175.1 Leptopilina drosophilae | reverse complement strand
GCCTTGAGCGCCCAGCGTGGGTAACCCAGAGTTGAAGCAGTCTTTAAAACACTGTCACTCAATGTTGGTTCAACATTGGAGACCAATGTTCGTCCCATGCTTGATTCAAGACTCGTTCAATCTTCGTGTGTGAAGCTTGAATATCCAATCTTTATTCAAGCTTTAATCAACCATGATACAATATTCAGTTTATTTATTACCGTAATGCACTGAACAGTATACTGTTCATCAATCATTTTTAAATAATATAAAAAATTATCTAAATTAATAAATAATTATTAAATATTAAATAATTTATTAATATTAATATATTTATATTTATTTACTAATATTTAGAAATTATTAAAAAATAAATATTAATAAATAATTATTTAATATTTAATAATTATTTATTAATTTTGATAATTTTTTATATTATTTAAAAATTATTATTATTATTATTTAAAATGGTAATACTATAATTATAATATTAAGATATCAATGGTAAATAAATATTGATAATTATTTAGTGTATAAAATTTACATTAATGATATTATATTATAAATAAAGTTAAATCTTATATTATTTTTTCTTGCACAGTATCAAATTATTATTTTTAAATATCAAGAGTTTCATTTGTGCAAAAAATTTTCAGTGATCAAAAACTTACAGTGTAAAAATTGTTCATTAGGGTGTAATAAATATTTATGCCAAGTATTTTTACACTAGGATTAACCGTTTAGTAAATATTATCAAAATAATATTTTTTTGTCAAACGCGTGTGACCTTGCGACTCAGCGTAGCCAACTCAACACATACGTTAAACTCTTGAGTTGGCATCGCTGAGTCGCAAGGTCACACGCGTTTGACAAAAAAATATTATTTTGATAATATTTACTAAACGGTTAATCCTAGTGTAAAAATACTTGGCATAAATATTTATTACACCCTAATGAACAATTTTTACACTGTAAGTTTTTGATCACTGAAAATTTTTTGCACAAATGAAACTCTTGATATTTAAAAATAATAATTTGATACTGTGCAAGAAAAAAATAATATATAATAAAATTAAACATATTATCAAAAAAAATATTGTAATATTAAATAATTTGTATTTAATATTGTTCAGTGTACACGGTGATACAGAAATAGTGAATATTGTATGAGCGAAAGCTCACGAAGATTGACTCAGTCTTGAATCAATGCTGAATTAATGTTGAGTTACCATGCTCTGGCATTCATATACTTGATTAAGCAGGATCCCTTCCAACCTCAATTGGCCGTGCGGTCTAAATAGGTGCGTTTATAGGGGTGTTCGGGTATGCGTCGGGGGTGTTCGATCCCACATGCGAGCGAATATTTTTCCGTTTTCGTTTCTAAGCGATATATAAAATAAGAAAATTGTGTGTTGTGTTGTGAATAAAAAATGTAAACATGTTTGTAAATAATATTAAAAGTTTGTTAAAAGAATTAAGAAAAAATGTACTAATTAACAAAAAAATTGTCTTTTTTTACTGAAATTATTTTTTTAATGTTACTATTTCAAATGAAATTTATTGTTAGTAATAATATATTATTTATGTAGAAATAATATATAATTATAATAGAAGTAACTTATTGTCATTAAATTTATACACGCATATAATATGGATAAAAATAATAACAATAATATTTATTATTATTATATTTTGTTAATTTTATCACTCGGTCGTTTTAATTAATTAGGAAGTAGAATATGAACGATCTCTTATTATTATTATTATTATTATTATTATTAAGAATGAATATATTCATATTATATATAGAAGGAACGCGAAAGACGCTTAAATTTGGGAACAGTGGAAGCAGTCTTGTTCAGTCCTGCATCAGGCTTCCGCAGCATTGATTGAGCCTTGGTGTCCAATGCTCAATCAAGGCTCGCGCTGCAGTCTGGAATCGGTGTTACATTAAAGCTTCGATCAGTCCTGCTCCTGCTGACTCACTAATGCTCAATCAATATTGACCAATGCTCAGTCAATCTTTATAAAGCCTGAACTCGGCGTCACTTCGCGCCTGGGATGTTTCATGAAAATTCGAGTAAATACGTTTTATGTCACTTGATAATTCGAGTAAATAACATTATGACAAATAAAATTTCGATAAATGAAATTTATGTAACATAATATTTCGAAGGTTTGAAAATTATTTCAAACAGCAATTCAGAGGATTAATAATTATGAAAAATAGTCATTCGAAAAAACAAAATTTATGTCAAAGATTTTTTCGATAATAAGATGATAATAAGATGATAATAAGATGAAATAAGAATTTCGATGTTTTAAAAATTAGGAAATTGACATTTGGGGAACAATCATGCGCCCTGTGACTACCGTAGTAGTTCCCAGCATCTGTTGACGTTAGCTTATGCTGACGTGGGCCCAAGCTGCGCAAAGCTTACATGTAATTATACTATCAGAAGGGTTAACGAGTCTTGCCGAACACATCCGAAGTAGGTCTTCTATACTGTAACATTGCTTCTTCTCTCCCTAATCTGGTTTTTGTTGCTATTGGTTCCTTGCTCGGGTGCGTTCGGTAAAGTTCGGCTCACCTTGAGAATTAAAACCTTAGCGTGCTCAGCAGTTGGGGATAATGAAATTAGAGATTCTAACTTTCACTAAAAACGTAATTTTTTTTCTACACCGAATTACTTTCGGTTTTCTAATGTATAGAGTTACTATTTTACTTTCATGGAACAATTTTATTGGGTTTTAAAAAATATGGGCTTTACTAAATCACAATAATCAACTGTTTCTATGTACTTACAAATTTTTCAATTTACTAAAATTTGTAGGTAAATAAAAACAGTACACTGAGAAAACATTAAACTCGTTTCAAGAAAAAATATAATTTTAAGTGATTTAGTTAAATGGAAATTAGATTAATAAAAAAAAAATAATAAAATAAAAAAAAAATACAAAATAAAAAAAATAAAAAAAAATAAAATAATAAAATTAGATTAATTCCAATATATAGAAAATATTTATTACTGAGACGTTCCATATCTGGATGAACTTTTGAATCACAGATTTTGTTTATACTTGGTTAATTTGTTGTGATTAGGGTGCTTTTAATGTACACTTAAGGATTTTGAAAAATTTTAATTATTTTGCAAAATGCAAGATATTGTTAATAAAACTTCTTGGTCACTTTTTTCAGGAATTTTTATCTTTAAACTATTGGTCCTATAAAAAAATAATTTAGATAAAAATTGAAGAGAATAATGTATAAAATTTTAATATTTTATTAAAAACTAGTTTTTTAAACTTTTCGACAAATTTGTTTAAATAATTATTTTTTAAAGTTGTTTTTTTTCATGAAGGGAATAATCTAATTTCATAAAAAATATTTTTATTGAAGCTTGGAATGTCATTAAATATTACCGCATTTTGTGAGGATGTGTTTTTTTTAAATATTGAGAAATTAGTTTTTGACTTTTTGATGGAAAAAAGTTTGAAATGCTTGCGACCGTTGCCAGGCAAGCCGAGCAATCAAAAAGTCAAAAATTAATTTCTCAATAAATAAGTCAAATAAATGAAAACGAAAACATTCGGACAAAGTAACAAATTTTATTTACCCCAACGTTTCGAAATCAAATTGATTTCCTCTTCAAGGAGTCTAAAAATAATTTGATTTCAAAACGTTGGAGTAAATAAAATTTGTTACTTTGTCCGAATGTTTTCCGAGACGAAAATATCCCATTGTCGCGTCAGCTAAGTCGACTCGCTACCTGCACTTCAATTTTGGAAAATTTTTTTCTCAAAAACAAAAAATAATATAATAATAATATAATATAATATAATATAATATAATATAATAATAATAATAATAATAATATAATAATATCTTTTTTAGCTTGATTGAAAGCCGATAACAGGTTTAAATATTAAAAAAAAATTATTTTTGAATAAATTTATTAAAAAAGTTAATTTTTAATTCATTAATATTTTTTTCAAAAAATTAAAGCCATTCTAAACAAAAAACATTAAGACATCTTTTTTCTATAAACAAAAAAGGAATTATTCAATTTTTAAAAAAATATTGCATTAATTTGTAAATGTAAATATCTAACAAAATATTAAAAATTTTTAATTAATATTTGCTATAATTACATAGGCATACAAACTCTATTGAAAAACAAAATTTGAAAAATATTCGAGAGTTGGCCCCTCAATCTCATATAAAACTCCTCATATATTGGAATTAAGCATACAAACTAATTTCCATTGAACCAAATCACTTAAAATTATATTTTTTACTTGAAACGAGTTTAATGTTTTCTCAGTGTACGTACTGTTTCTATTTACCTACAAATTTTAGTAAATTGAAAATTTGGAAGTACATAGAAACAGTTCATTATTGTGATTTAATAAAGCCCATATTTTTTAAAACCCAATAAAATTGTTTCACGAAAGTAAAATAGTAACTCTATACATTAGAAAACCGGAAGTAATTTTGACCTAAAACCTGGAGCTCGATGATTTTTTAGGTTTGAAATTTGAAAAAATAGAATTTTTCACCATTCAAAACCCGTTTTTTCGAAAAAGTCAAAATTTTTAGACCGTCGCGAAGCTTCTGATTATTTTTTTTAAATTCTTTGTATCAATATAAACAAACTCTTAATACATAATTTTGACCTAAAATCTGGAGCTCGATGACTTTTTTAGGTTTGAAATTTGAAAAAAATAGAATTTTTCACTGTTCAAAACCCGTTTTTTCGAAAAAGTTAAAATTTGTAGACCGTCGCGAAGCTTCTGATTATTTTTTTATATTCTTTGTATCAATATAAACAAATTGTTTATACATTATTTTTAAATAAAACCTGGAGCTCGATGACTTTTTTAGGTTTGAAATTTCAAAAAATAGAATTTTTCACCGTTCAAAACCCGTTTTTTCGAAAAAGTCAAAATTTATAGACCGTCGCGAAGCTTCTGATTATTTTTTTTAAATTCTTTGTATCAATATAAACAAATTGTTTATACATTATTTTTAAATAAAACCTGGAGCTAGATGACTTTTTGAGCTTTGAAGTTTGTAAAAATAGAATTTTTTACCGTTCAAAACCCGTTTTTTCGAAAAAGTCAAAATTTGTAGACCGTCGCGAAGCTTCTGATTATTTTTTTTTATATTCTTTGTATCAATATAAACAAATTGTTTATACATTATTTTTAAATAAAACCTGGAGCTCGATGACTTTTTTAGGTTTGAAATTTCAAAAAATAGAATTTTTCACCGTTCAAAACCCGTTTTTTCGAAAAAGTCAAAATTTATAGACCGTCGCGAAGCTTCTGATTATTTTTTTTAAATTCTTTGTATCAATATAAACAAATTGTTTATACATTATTTTTAAATAAAACCTGGAGCTAGATGACTTTTTGAGCTTTGAAGTTTGTAAAAATAGAATTTTTTACCGTTCAAAAACCCGTTTTTTCGAAAAAGTCAAAATTTGTAGACCGTCGCGAAGCTTCTGATTATTTTTTTTTATATTCTTTTTATCAATATAAACATATTGTTTATACATTATTTTTAAATAAAACCTGAATCTAGATGAGTTTTTGAGCTTTGAAGTTTGTAAAAATAGAATTTTTCACCGTTCAAAACTAGTTTTGGGCTTCGGGAGCTGAAGGAGTAGAGAATTGTCCCCCCACCATGCAAGTGCTGCTTCTGCCTGCTTTCCCCTCTATCCGCTCTTTGAGCCTATGCCTTGCGTAGAGTGGTAGTGGCATGAGCGAACAGCAGGCATGGTGGGGGAAGGGTCTCTCTCCTCTTGCCACCGTAGCTTACTGGGACCGTTCATTGAACATTCGTATCTTCATGTACGTACTTTCTTCCTCTTGTCAAAAAATGAAAAGAAGCAATACTTTTTGAGTTATATGACATTGAAAACATATCTACATTTAAAAAACGAAAATTTTGAAAATTCATAACTAAAATTTAGCCTTAAAAAAAAATTACAAAAATACGTATCTTTTTTTCAATACAGAATAGATAAAAAGTATTTTTGGACGATTTTAAGAGGGAGGGGAGACCGGGGCGTATTGGTTAAGAGGCGTAACGAATGATTGTAATTTATTTAAAGATCGTAAGTCGAAATAATTTTGCTGGATAGACAAGTTATTGTACTTCGTATACTACAACTTTGTACGAAGTTTCATTAATAATTAAAAAATATAGTAGAAAAACTTTTTTTGAGGTACGAAAATAACTTTTCAAAATTTTCATTTTTTCGTTATAATTTTTTGAAAAATAGCTTTTAAAAGGATACCAAAATCGCTTTTTGAGCTTGAAACATTTGTTTTTAAGGTCCAATTGGAGATTTTTTATTGACACTTACTGTATTGCTAAAAAATTACAAAATATTTGCCAACTACCCCTGGGGCGTAATTGCTAGTTTTTCCCGGGGCGTGATGGCTAATGCAATACCCTATGTATAAAGAGCAACCTACCATATCAGCAAAGTGTAGCTGCGTTTTCGCGGTTGCTTGTCACTTAGTTTAAGTATGTTTTGGTATTTTTAAAAAAAAATTTAAGTTTTGGTTTAATATTTACATGAAATTTAAAGCTACGAAATTACAAAAAAATTGAAGAGGGTCAATATCACAGGATATTATTTGAAAAGCGACAGGAAAAGTATTGCTAAGTAAAAATTGCATTTATGGAATACCTAGGAAACTTAATTTACTAAATTCAATAAGATTGGAAACTAGATAATAATTAGCAATCATTATTCATTACGCCCCGGGAGTTATCCAATACGCTCGGGCTCCAGGCGAATTTTGGAGCTCTGCATTGCTCCAGAAAAATTGTTGTAGAATAAAAAGTAAGAGTCATATGGGAACGTTTTTAGATTAAAAAGAAAGCTGAGATACCAGAGTAACCTTTCTATGAGATAAACATTTAATTAGAACAAAAATTACCGAGTAAAACAACAAAGAGTGAAAAGTTAGCCATTACGCCCAGGTCTCCTCTAAGTTAAAAATCATAAACAAAATAAGTATTTAACTTTCAATTTTAATTGAGGAGCAATTTTTCAAAAGTTGGTAAATTCATAACTTTATTCCTAATTGCGGGACCCCAAATTTAAAAACGGGTATGGAATCGTTATAAAAAAGCCTTTATGATAATATTTGAACGAACTTCCTACGACGATAAGAACATTGTTTATTTTACAAATAAACAATTAAATTTGCAATAACAATAACAGAAATTAAACAATTAATTTTTTTTAATTATTTCATTTTAAACAACATCATTTTCTGAGTAAACATACCAAATTTTAGAACGATTTGTTTATTCTGCTTCGAGATATTAATATTTTGATAAAACACTACAAAAAACTTCAATTGTTTATAACAAAGTGAAATTTAATTTTTTTGGAAAATCCTTCAAGGCATTTAATTATCTCATAATTATGTTTCATTTTCATGTATTACCAAGTAAATACAGTAAATCCCAAAATTTGCTGTTACACTACAGGAATTCTTACTTCAATAGAAAAGCATGTAAATTTGGTTTTATTTAGAAAGAAACCAAAAAAAATTACTTAACCTAATAATTAGTTAGTTCATATCTTTTTAATTCTTCGAGTTATTTTCAAAATTGATAATTTTGTACATTTGAAACATTAATTTGCAGCGAGTGAGGACGATGTCGAAAGACAGTTTCAAGAATTTGAAGCCACTGGAAAAAGGTTGAAGTTGCCATCTTTAAGAACAGTCTTATCGCTTGACGCTCACAACGAATTGAGCGATGAAGAATCGGATGTAAAAGAGAAGGTAAAGATGAAACTGTAATAATTATTGATAGTAGTATTCAGAGGCCTTTCACGGTAAAAATTTAAGATGTTCCAATATTGTGTAAAGCAATATTGTGTTAATATCGTGAAAGGCCTCTGAATACTACTATCAATATTATTAAAAAACGGTTCTAAAATAAATTTATTAATTTGTAATAATTATTATTTTGCATATGACCCTCATAGCATCTTTTCGTACCACTTAGTTATCCCAGGTAGCCCATTTGCATCAAGAAAGTTAAGCTCCATTAGTATAATATATTATATTAATATTATGAAACTGTTTAGTACTTTAGGCTCTAGGTTTGTCTAAATGTCAAACTTTTTTATGAAAAATCCAAATATTTAAAAAATCACTAAATGTTTTGAAATTTCCTGCAATATATATTGAGATTTTAACACAATCAATAATACTCTAGAATATTTTACATTTCTGTTTAGAAGTTTAGTCTCTACATTTGTCTAAATGTTTCAAAATTCATTTTTTTATAGAAAAATCGATATTTTTCAAAAAATAGGAAGTGTATTAATATTTCCTGAAATCTTTATCGATAATAAACCTAGTCGATAATGTTGTAGAATGTTTCACATAACCACTTTGAATCATTAATAAAATAATTTCCTAGCAAAATTATTGCATAAACGGAGAGCATCTAGACTCAGAGGGCCTTCCTCTATCATTCATCCAAATATAAACCCGAAATATTTTATTCTCTCCAAATGAGACCGTGATACCAAATCGTTCCAATCTCCGTTTTTTCCCATGTTTCAACAATTGTTTATCAAAATTATACAAAATTCCGAGAGCGCGATCACGAAACCATTATTTTTTCCCGGATGCCCTTAAATTAACCGATTGTAAATAATAAAAATAAATTTTTCAAAATGTTTTCAATAAATATAAAGAGCTATTGCAGGGCGGCCACTTTTTCATTTAAAAAATCTTTTACTTCTTAACAACTAAGTACATCCACATCAGACCTTGGAATTTTCATATTTGTACATACACCGAAAAAAAATGTAATTGAACCAAGTAAATGCATTTACTTAACAGAATTTACTAGAATCAATCCCATATTTATTTGAAGAGAGAAATTTATTTTCTTCTGCCAAGTAATTATGAGCATTGGGTATAGTTCTTGTATTAATAAATCAGTATTTGGTGGAAGTAAATATGATATTATTACAATCAAATATTTTACTTATCCGAAGTACCAAAAAGGATTGAATCA
This sequence comes from Leptopilina drosophilae, assembly GCA_032873175.1. NCBI lineage: Eukaryota > Metazoa > Arthropoda > Insecta > Hymenoptera > Figitidae > Leptopilina > Leptopilina drosophilae. Next base: position 32,300 of record JAVJHS010000407.1, on the reverse strand, counting down.
AGAATATTATGTTCTTAAGAAAAATAGTAAAGTATTGTCTGAAGAATTCGTGTTTCTAAAATCAAATCATTTCATTCATTTGCTTTGAAACTTTTTTTTACTTAACACAATGCCGGTGTTCTTGATTCAAGAAAATATTTTTCTTCAAATGGATGTGCAACTTAAATAGCAGTTTTTGAAAACTATCCATTGAGACTTGAATGACATAGTGGCAACGGTACGGCTTCTGACGCGTGCAACCCGAGTTCGATTCCTCCGACCGTGGAAAATTTTCTTTCAAGGTATATTTGTTGTATTTGTGATAAGTATTAATTAAATGTAAATATTATGTAAAATAACAATTGTTTAATTATTTAAATAAAAAATATAAATGTTAATTAATTAAATAATAAAAATGTTTGACCTAAGTATTAGAAATCATGGGAAAGTAAATAATTTACTTGAATTGAGAAAATGTTTTTTTGATTGAAATCTATAATTTTCTCAAATCAAGAAAATATTTTCTCAATACAAGTAAACTATATACTTGATTTGATACACAAATGATATTGAATTAATATATTCTGCATTTCTTACAAGTTACTTAATTTCTTGATCGAATTCCATATTTTCTTGGATCAAAAACATATGCTCTCCAACCAAGTATACTATGTCAAGAAAATCATTTTCTTGAGCCAATCGCATAATTGGATCGACCCTATGCAATCCCGATATTTACTTGAACCAATTCAGATTTTCTTGATTCAATTAAATTTTTTTCAGTGTAATATTCTTAATTTTATGTTACTAACTACGGTTCTTTTTGAATTATTTAATTAAAATGAAACATTTGACTTCTTTTTAGATATAAAATTACTTTTTTCTATAAAGACTTGTAAATCATTCATTTTTTTGTTCTAAAAATTTTAACGCAATCAATAAATGATTCTTTTATTGATTACAGAAAGAAAAAATTTCAAATGCAAAGGCAAAAATTAAGGAGGAAATCTTAAACGATTATAAAAACACATTATTAACCAACAGAAAGAACCTTAGTTTTCACGACGAAATAGATGGTGACACTGAAGGTGAAGATGATGATATTGAAAAATCTAAAGAAACTGAAAAAATTGAACCTGGAAATAGCAAAATGACAAGAAGTAATCGACCAATAATTACATCAAATGTTATAATTTCTCGCGGGGAAAGTGCTGTTCCTGTAATGAGTAACCACGAGCATGCAGAATCTGTAGTGAGTCCAGATAAAAAAACAGATGCTGAAAGTAACAATGTACTTAGAATGAATGAATGTGAAAATTCCGACTCTGAATTCAGCGAAAACAGAGCAAAGAGTCATGACGGTAGTACAGAGCCTCCAATAAATCAAAACGAAAATATAAATCCAGGAATAAACGCAAATGAAAATGATGTGGTTCAAAATCAACAAAGAGTTAATATAGTTAAAAAAAAAATTAAAGAAATATGATGTTCACAACAATCAGGTAATGATAATCAGAAATCTTTTATAAACAATCAGAGCACTGCGTGTAAAATTTTTAAATGATTACAGAAAACAATTTTTTATAAATCATCTCAAATTTTTAATCTCGTTAAATTTGCAATTTTTTCTTAAATATTATTTTCTGGGAAATATTATTAGTTTTCTCACTATCTTAAAAGCTAAGAATATTTATTATTCATGGCTGCCTTAAAAATTAGTTTCATTTATTAAATATTTTAAAAGAATTTCAGCCTTGGAAATTTATTGATTCTTGAATTACTTTAAAAATAAAGCTAATTTTAAATATGTTTATTCTAAACGAAAAGTTGATATTATGACGTTATGTTAACCAAATGTATAGGCTTTAAAAAATTTCTGTGTCCAAACGATACACAACTTTTTAAAATTTAATTCAGTTTATTATAACAATTTAAGATATATCTTACTGGGTTTTAATTCTAGAACATTGAATCGAAACCAAGTCCTACTTGGGGACCTACATTTTTTTGTCATTAAGAAATAATATTGTTGAATTTTAGATTATACTACCTGAATCGCTTTTCATTGACAGAAAATTGAAATTTCTATTACATTGTCTAAAATTAAATTCTTTGCCCTTCTACCATAACGAATTTCAAATGTAATTTAATTTCTTTTTTTTAATATAAAATTATTACATTAGACTAAATTTTGATACGATTATTTGTTGAATACTTCCTTAAGGCCAAAGTAAAAAAAGACCCCTCATATTATCAATGAAGTATAGTGTATAGGTGATTTTTCTGAAAGTGCATTTTGAAATTCGATTTTTCAATTTTTTTTTGAAATTATATATGGTTTTTTATATTGATCTTACTTTATTTTACTAATTACAGCATTTTTAAAAATCAGCGAGAAACCAGGCCTAGACGATTTTCACTGGAATAATTATTTTTATCTTGGAGGAGGAATTTTTATTCTTACCGAGGATTGGAAATATATTAAATGCTCGAAAACCAACGGATGCTTCATTATAGAATTAGCCCTTAGTATTTATGGCGATAATTTAAAAAATATGTGTCTTGATGATACAAGGGCTGGTCCCAGAGATGAACAGCAGGTCCAGGTTCGGACCCAAATTCCTCTAAAAGTAATTAGAGCAATGGAAGGTAAATTGTAAAGTAAATTGTAAAGTTGGGATATAGTAGCATAACAGTAATTTTTAATAATTTTTAAATTATTTTTTCATGAATAATATTCAAAATTTAATGTCATATCTTTATTTTTTACAAACTAGTACTGTAAAAGTTAAAACAAAATCGAAACTGAACGTTTAATAAAAATTAAATAAAATTTTAACGTTTCTTTTGAACACTTTCTTGATGGTCACTAACGTTTCAGGAACAGTTCGGTAAAACTTTCTTGACTTGACTCGAGTGTTAGTTTTCAGGAATAGTTCGGTAAAACTTCCTTGACTTGCTTGAATTGTTAATTTTCAGGATTGAAATACTTTTTTAAATGCCCCGTAGTAAAAAAAGACTTTGACGTTAATAGTTAGTTTTTTTTACTTATTTGTACTCATTAACTAATACTTAATAATTTTATTTATAGCAGAAACCGCTTCTGAAACGAAATTAAATAGAAAATGACTTTCGTTTTTGTTCTTAAATAATCCAAAAACAAAAGTATTTGAAACTTTTAATTTTCGTGTAGAATCGAAGCAAAAGAATGAAAAACATAATAATTTAGTGATAATCACAGAAAAATTGTTTTTATATTTTACATTTTTTAATTTACATAATTACAGCAAGTTACGTATGTGACGTAACCAGAGAAAATAACGTAAGTACAGTAACTTACGTAAATGTTCCAACTTAAGTAAGTTACGTAACTAGAATAACTTACGTAATTTGTCAATTTTACGTAACTTACGTAAATAATCAAGCTAATGCAACTGACGTAAGTAATATAACTTACGTAAAAATTAAACGTACGTAACTGACGTAAGTTGGATCCTTCACGTGAGTTACGTAAGTAAAATAACTTTACAAAAATTACGAAAATAATCAATTTTACGTAACTTACGTATGTAATTTACGTAGAAGATCAAACTTACATAAGTCACGTAACTAGAATAACTTATGCAAGTTACGTAAATGATGAAACTTATGTAACTTATGCAAATGATCAAAGTTGCATAACTTACGTAACTATAACACCTTACGCAATTAAAAGAATTTACGTAAGTTTTACCATTTACATAAGTTACTGTAGTTACGTTATTTAGTCTGGTTATGTAATTATAGTAATTTCTTTTAGTTATGTAAGTTACTAAAGTTACGAAATTTACTCTGGTTGCGTAACTTACATTAATTACTTAAGTTGCTCTAGTTACGTAAGTCAGGGAAAACAATTTTTTTTTGTTTGACACTAAAAAATTATGTTCTTTAATCTTTTGTTTCGAGTTGTCACGAAACTAAATACACTTTATTAGTTTAGTTTCGTGTCGACTTGAAATTAAAGTCACTTTGTTAATTTAATTTCGTGCCATCTAGAAAACTAAAACGAAACTAATCTTTCGAGACGGTCCCTGATTTATAGTAACAATAACACTAAAATTGATAATTTTAATCTTTTTTGATAAAAATTTGGGAACAATAAGAATTTTAATAAACAATTGTTTTATTACATAAAATACAAATTTAAACATTTTTCTTTATAACAATAAAAACATAATTTGAAACTATTTCATAAATTGACCTTAAATATAGTTAGAAATTATTCAGTAACATGGATTTAATATGGATGATTCTTTTATTTTACACAATTATTGTTTATTAATTTCAATCTTTCTCGCAAGCGGTGAAATAAAATTCAGATTCATATATAAGGACAGTTGAAACTTTCTGAAGCAATAATGTAAAGCGTGCGATGTATGTATTAATGTATGCGTTTAGAATGTACTGTAGGCAGGTGTAATGTATAAGTATTTGTTCGTGAATAATTGTAGGGGGTTTAGGTAGTGATTAAAGTAGGTAGAATGAGATTTACGGGAGTATTGCTATAGAACTACTGCAATGACATTATTTTTTTTTATTCTTCCAGTTTTACCGAACTATTCAGTAATTGAATGAATATAAATTTTACCGAATATTGTACCTTTCGTTTTACTGAACTTTCAATAAAAATAAGTATAGTGAACACTTACCCTACGTTTTACCGAACTATACAATAAATATAAGTTTTACCGAACACTGTGCCTTACGTTTTACCGAACTTTCAATAAAACTGAGTATAGTGTATGCTTACCCTACGTTTTACCGAACTGTAAGTGAAGGGCTAATACATGTACCGTAAGATTTATTCTTTTTACATTATTTTTCAATGCAATTGCTTTTACAGTCCTGTTCCTTAAAAATTACAGTTTTGACACTTCATCCCAGTTTTACCGAACAAAGTTCGGTAAATTTTCAGGAATAAATTTTCTCCGTGTATGCCTCGTAGCTACTAATGGAAGTAAGTGTAACTGTAAACAACTAAAAAATCAAAAATCCTTTAGACAATCACCCAAGTAGAAATGTCAGGAGTTATGACGGAGTTAAACATCAGAATGGTACTGACTCAGTACTGACCGTCGGTACTGACTTTCGGAACCCGATCAGTACTGGGAGTATACTGACTCCAAAACCGAATCAGTAACATGTCGGAGTTAAAAAAGTGTTAAAATCAGTACTGGCACAAAACTGGCATAACACCAAATCAGTACTGCGAAGGAGTTATAAAAAACAAACAAAATTTATTATAATGGCATTAAACCGGCCACTATTAATAACAACATCGTTTGATTTATTAACTATTAAACTATTTTCCAAGATTTTTAAAAGCATTATTCATCAACAATAACGTCAAACTCTTACTTAACATATTATTAATTATTAATTAATAGGTATATCATAATAATAATGATAAATTATTATTTATTAATTATTTTTACTATTATGTGTTATTAATAATGAAATTTTTTTTATTTTTTTAAAAATGTAAAAATATATACATTTTTTAATTATTATTTAAATAAATAATTTTTACCATATTTTTATGCTATACCTATTAATTAATATGTAATGTCTTGTTAAAATGTATATAAAACATATATTTATAAAAATTTTTCTTTCAATAAATATATTATACAGTGAATTCATTATTATAGCACTGTATATATCATTCGTTAAAAAAAAAGGAAGTTTAAAAAAATATACTCCCAAGCTTGCGTGGCTGTGCGGTTAGTGTATTCGACTTGCGTCCTCGAGGTCTAGGGTTCGATCCCCCGTGCGTGCGATATTTTTCCGTCTTAGTTCTAAGTGTTTAGTGTATAATTCTCAACAGTGTTACATAAAATATAAATTTAAATAATTATAAACAATAATAATAATAATTTAGTAATTAATTTAAATAAATAAGATTGTCTAAATTAATGAGAAAAATAAGAAATTTTTTTTAAAAAACTTACTTCAATAAAAGCAATTTTACTAATAATTTACATTTTAATTGATACTCATAAAAGTTTATTTACTACAGAAATATTAATAATAATTATTAGTACTCAATAAATTACTCCCTCTTCTTTAATAATCAAATAACAAATTAATATAAGCTACTAAAGGTAAATTTTATTTTATAGAACGCGCTGCAGCATTTTCCAAATTTGTTAAATTTTACCTGCGAATCAGTAATTAGGCGGTGTTCTGCCAGTGATATTTCAGTACTGACTTAGTACTGACTGCCGGTAAAAAATCAGTACTGGACAGCGTTACCAGCCAGGGATTTCCCAGTACTGATTTAGTACTGGAGTCAGTATTGCTACACTGACAGTCAGTACTGGGTCAGTACTATGACAGTATTACATTTCTACTTGGGCATATGCCTTAAGAGAGATAAAAATTACGTATCTTTAAACTTGAGAGATATCTTTTTTAAAATTTCGAGACTGATAACTTTTGCTATAACGGTCGCGTTTTAATTCATTTAATAAATTAGAAAACTCCTAATGCATTTACAGTCTTTGAGCTAATAAAGTTTAAAAACTTTTACTCTAAATACACAGTGTTCCTCAGCGGTCAATAAGCTTAACAAAAATTTCAAAGAAAACTGTTATAGTACCATCTTTATTTATTCCATATCCGTTGGATTTTGTTGAAAATTTGTACTCGGAGGTTTTTGGGGTCTTTGATTACGAAACCGAGGTCAGATTTTCAAAATTCAAAAATGACAGATATATTATGTGGCTTACTAGAATTCAAAAGATGTCTTTAATTTGCTTTAAAATTGTTATTTGGAGCCATATTGGATTCGTCATTTTAAGTTTTATAAATTTTGAAAATTTGACATCACATTTGTAATCAGCAATCCTGAAAACTCGAAATAGAAATTTTGAAGTTCATACCACTTTACACATCTGAAAATTTAGCTTTTTTGTTGTATAATTACTTCTTTTAGCCCTTATACGCATTGGCTCGAATAAATATCTTTTATTGTAAATCTGTGGACTGACGCAAAAAAATATCATTTCATAAAACTAGGATATCCAACAGTTATTGAAATAAATATTAGAATAACAATGACCTAATAAATGTCGAATAATATAGTATCAAAATTTTCGGTCGAAAATTTACTTTTCGCAATTGTTTTGCACACATATTAAATACGTCTCAACAACTTTGCTCTGTTACAACTCATCTCGGTCTATCCTAATATTTTAGGTAGAATTTTTCTAATTCAAATTTAGAGAATATAGATTTTAAAAAATTCTAATTTTTCTAAATAATAAAATTTCTAAAAAATGTTTAAAAACTTTTAAATGAAAGAAAAGTATATATAGTTGGCTGCCTCACAAGGATTGCAAAAAAATTCTTAAACTTTTCTTGACTTCTTCCTTTTAGCAAAATAATATAATACACTAATTTAACAATAAATTAATTTCTAATAGTAGTAACAAATGGTAATAAAAATAATATTTTTAGTCTTATTACATTTAAAGAAATTTAAATTTACAAAAAAATTATAATTTTTGTATAAATTTATATAAATTTCTCTGACTTTAAATGAAAGTCGCTAATATTTCCTGACTTTTATTGATCAAAAAAAAAATTCCTTGAATTTTCTCTAACTGTTGGACACCATGATATAAGCGCACACGGTTTACATTAAATGGAATGACTGTAATTTTAAAAAAATTAAACAATTATCTACTATTCTATATAAACAATCTTTCTTTTCATTTTAATATTATAGAACTATATGAAGACCGATTAAAAAGCAGGGAGCGAAAGGAAAAAAGAAAATTAAAGACTTGGTGACTAAAGTCAGAAGAACTTTGACAAACAAAATTAATGACTTAAACAGACCGAAAAAGGGAAAAAAGAGGATTGGTAAGTTAAATAATGTTCTATGATTTTAAACAGTTAAATTTCGTGGATTAAAATTTAGAAACTATTTCTTAATTTAATTACTAAGTGATTTCTATGTAAAAGTAATACTATATTAAACTTAGAATTAGTTTTTTATTATTATGCAAAAAAAATTAAAAGTAATTTAAAACCATCAAGTACAACATAAGAGCATAAGCCGAACACAATTTAACAAAAGATTTGTTATTTTGGAAATTTTGTTTATGAGGCATTCTGTTTCAAAACGACCCCCACCATAAACAATAGCCATTGTAAGTCAATTTTTAAATAATTGTTTCTCCTATTTATTAAAGTCAAACTTTATTTACTATTAGTGTTTTTGAAAGAAAAATTTCTAAACTTTTCGATACCGTTAACTGGGGCTATTTTGACGCGAGGTTTTTAATTAATGAATTCATTGAAATGAATTATTTTAATCTGATATTTTGTGAAATAAAAGTTTGATTACATGACAATAGAGAGCAATAAATGTCATTATTTGTGGACGTCCGCATGAAAAGGGACCACTTTGTCAGTCCTAGATTCCGAGATATTCGCAATTTACTAATTTTGAAGAAAAATATCGAAATTTTTTTTATTCTTTTTTCTTAATCTACAAGGTCTAACACGTGGATTCATGCAGTTTTCATTAATTTATTGACACTCTAAGTATTTTATTTCGTTGTTAGAAAAAAAAAATGAAAAGGGACCACTTTGTCGGTCCGTTTCAAAAGTTGTAAATTTCTGTCATTTCCGACAGTTTATTGAAACATTTTGGATGAAAATATTTTTTAACATGCACATATCTAGTTAATGCACCTAAACCAGGGACCGCCATAAGATATTTTTTTTAATTTACCCTCCCCTGAAACAGTTTAATCTCTCTAGGATTAAATTAACATAAATCAATGATTTGACAATTTCCCCTGACTTACGTCACTAGAGCAACGTAAGTAACCAGAGTATATGACGTAACTACAGTAACTTACGCAGTTAATCAAACTTATTTATTAATTAATTAAAAACCGTATTTTTAGAAAAGGGACCTCTTTGTCGGAAATGCGTTATTTTTACATTGTTAAAAAATGAGGAGGGGGGGGATTCGAAACCTATTGATTTTTAATCTTAAGGATGTACTAGACTTAGATCAACTCTTATCTATATAACTTCCTAGAAGAACCAAAGATATTCATAATACAATCTTTGATTTCGTTTTTCTCGAAATGACGTTTTTGATACTCCAAACTTTAAAATTCTGTAACTCATCGAATTTTTCACCAAAAAGATTGTAAGACCACTCAAAATTTTCCAAATTTTGTCAGGAATTCGCCCATATAAATAAGTCCAATAATGCCAAAGTGGCCCCTTTTCATGCGGACGTCTACATTTAATTCTCTGTCAGTTAACAGAAATAAATTCTAAAAACGGAAAATTTGTGTTAAAATTTTTGAAACTTTTGAAAAATTATACCAAGTTTTCTACAGTTATAATGTGTCTTATAAACTGTGCTACATATTATTAGTTGTTGATTGTGTTGTAATGATACATACCTAATGCGCTAATTTTTTATTCATTATTTTAAGAGAAAAGTGGAAAAAGCAGGATTGCTTAGGGCTAAATTGTGCACTAAAAAAATCAAATAATTTTCAGAAATTTCTTATTTAGTAACCCAGGTAGAAATCGATGAGTATTACTGGTTCAGTACGAAAAAATGACAATCAGTATTGACTTTAATACTGGCCTACTACGTGTCCAACAAGGGTGGTAACGCCTCTGACTTGGGCTTAGTACTGAAAATCTGTAATTGGTTAGTACGAACTTTCTGTGTAGGCCAGTATTAGACCAGTAGTAAAGTAATACTGGAGAGAAACATAACTCCTAAAATTTGGAAAGAAAAATTAGAAATACAAACATTAGGAAATTGAAATTTTATTTTGAAAAAAGAAATAAAGTTTCCTTTTAAGGATTTAGTCTGTAATTTGATATCAGTTAATAAGAGTAATTACATATTTACATGCGAAATTAAAATGTGTTATAATAAATTTTTCGGTTTTACATTTTCCATTTTTTTAATTTGTTTTGAAGTTTACATATTTTTTAAAAAATAATTTACCAGGAAAACTGGAAAAAGAAACAAGTAGTAAAATTTTTCTATTGGATTAAATTTACAAATAGCCTATAAATCCTGCAGTATGATGGGATTAGCAAAACATTAACACATTTTAAATAATTTAATAGTATGTTATTAAATGATAGCTTAAAGTTATAGTAAAATTATTTGCATTTTTTAATTATGATATGGTATTTGATGCACTCATATCGCGTATTTGTAACTTAACCTCAATACTGTCACATAGTAAGTTTTTCACAAACGCATTGTACGTTCTGAGCCAGTCAAATGCCGAAGTTCCTAATAGCACAAGTTACACAGGAAATCAGTACAGACAAATAGTATTATATTAGTAGTGGATCAACCGGTGCACAGCATAGCCTCCAAAAATTAGTATTTATTAATATTTATACTTTTTTATTAAATAAAATTCGATGAAAATACAGTAGTCAAAATAAATGGGGGTCACCTCGGCCCTCTCAAAGTTAAACCAACGAAATGCAATCATTCACACTTTACGAGATTGAAATAACATCATTTCAATCTTTTTGGTGTAAAGTTGATGTCAGATTTTTCACAAGGTATATTAGATATTAAATTTTTATTTGTTTAACCTTAAAAATATAATTTAAAAATCCAGATTTTAAAAAAATCTTAGTGTTTTATTTTATATTTTGGGTACTTAAAACGAGTGCAACCCCATTGAAAATCCCCACATGGGAACCTGCATAGGAAACCACATGGGATCCTATGTCAAAACCATGTAAAAGCCTACTTCCATTAAGGAAACCATGTAGATTACCATGTGGATTCCCATGTCAAACGATATGGGAAATTGAGGCACGATTTTAGTTCGGAATAGACATGGGAAATGTCAACAGTTTTTCAATGCATAAAACCATATTAATTCCCACATGAAATCCTGCATATTTTTCCCTGTCAAATCCTAAACCACATCCCATGTGAAAAAACAATATCATTTATTTATAATTATTTTCCCAAGTCAATCCCCAAGCGAAATCCTTTTTCATTCTTTGGGAATATTTTCCCATGTTAAATCCTAAAACAAATTCCATGCAAATAACAGTATTCGCCTTATTGAATATCGCCACATGGGAATCGGCTTAGAATATTACAAGGGATTTGACATAGCATTTTATATAGGAATTGATAGTAATCTTTTACATTACTAAGAAAACCATGTGGAATTCCACCTAGTATTCCATGTGGTTTCATATGTGAAGATTTACATAGTATTTTACTTAGGAATTTACGTAGAAATAAATTGTCAAATGAACTTAATCGATGAGACCCTAATATACCAAAATGTGTCAAATATATAGAATTTGTACTTTGAATATCTTTGTATTTTTCTGAGTTGATAGTGATTCTATAATGTTACTTTCCTCCTTAGGGATTAGGAGGAAAGTAAAAAATGCAGAGGTCTCGAAAAATTCATTATGTGAACTGGTTATTTAATCTAAATGTCTCATTCAAATTTTATTTAACAGTTGAAAGTCCAAGAAGATATTAACAAAAATTATTCGTTAAATAGTTTAACGCTAAAAAACTGATTTTTGTTACTTTCCTTCTTGGTCTCCCTTATTGATAAAGATTATAATTTGGAAATATAATATTAAATTCAAAATATTAAAAGAATTTTTTTTTCATTACAGCTAATGACAAAAGTGATGAAGAGGATGGTGTGGTAGAAGAGTAAATAGTCTTCAAAGTGTAAATTGGCTTTCATTAAAAGTCTAAAATTTTATTTTCTTCATATATTATATTAAATATTAAAATTAAAATATTTCCTTTACTTCAAAGGATTTTCCATTTAATCATATATTATAGGGACAGTCTCTATAAAACTTACACCCCCTTTTAAAATGGGTTTTAAAATAAAAGACCAATTGTATTTTAAAATTACAGCGTAAGATATGTAGTTTCTTTTGCCGCATGTCCTGTTTTAATTAAAAATTATTTAAAGATAATACAGCGTTATAAATAATTAAATGCTAACAAACAAAAAGAAAAGGGCGTTCCAAAATTGTCAAATTTTATCAGATTGGCTTAAAACTTCAAGGGAAAGTCGGATATTTTTATTAAAAATTTTGAAAAAAATACATTTTTAGAATTCATTAGAAAATTTTGAATTTTTGTGTCTTTTTTGCTATGAAATCACTACGAATTCATTTACAAAACTTTCAAATTTCTCTACTTCTGACAGTAATTTTTCATTTTAAATAACTTCATTCCTCTGAGTAATTAAATTAATTAATTATAGGAATTCAATTATTATAATGAATAATAAAGCTCATTGCAGAATTTTTATTATTTTTAGGACAATTTTAATCGAATTCTTCGAAAAATGTAATTTTTTTAAAAATTTCGTTAAAATTGGTCAAAAGAATTCAATTATTTAATAATATATATGTTGTTTTTAAATGCATAAGAAGTTTTCTAGAATTTTTTTGAAAAATTCTCTTATCTATATTAATAAATTTTTCTAAATAGTTAGTGGGATTTGCTTTCTAAATTTCGTTGGGAAAATTTCCAAATAATCGAAATTTGGTCGAATTGAATAGAAATCATATGTTTTTAAAAATTCTCGAAGAACTTTAAAAAAGTTTAAAGTATTTTGATTTAATTTACAGAAAGTGAATTTATCATTCGGTTTACAAATATTAAATGAGAAGAAGCTATCAATTTTCCGAATCAAATTTAACAAATAATTAAGTCTTAAATAATTCTTTATAAGCTCATGGGCTTCATATGTATCGACAGCACAGCTGCCCTAATACAGAAACCTGCTTAATCAGAAAAATATTTAAATATTTATTTATATGGCTTACCATCTTTAAGAAACTTCCTGCGTTATCATCAAAATAATGTAGGAAGTGATAGCATATATCAAGGAATTTGGAGAATCTCGGGGTGCATGTAGCTCACAATCAGTGGTCAGAGCAGTCTACCGGCAATAGAAAGGTCGTGGGCTCATATCCCACCATGCTACCGCTTTTTTCTAAGTTCTTTGATAATTTTCAAATTATTAATTAATTTTGAAAATATTTTTCTGATTAAGCAGGTTTCTGTATTAGAGCAGCTGTGCTGTCGGTACATATGAAGCCTATGAGCTTATAGAGATTAATTTAAGACTTAATTATTTGTTAAATTTGATTCGGAAAATTGATAGCTTCTTCTCATTTAATATTTTGATTTAAGTTTAAAGAATTTTAGTTAAAAATTATGGAAAATGATAATTGAATTGAAATGATAAAAAATAATTTTTATGAAGTTACAGTAACAATATTTTTAATATAAAATAATATTTTTTATAAGTTGTTTAAATTTAAGAAGGTTTGAATTTGATATTTTTAAAAATCTTACTTCCTGTAGAAAAATAAAAGTAATTAAATATTTATTTAATGAAGAAGTTATATATTAATGTTTTCGAATAGATTTTAAAATGAAAGAAATTCATAAGTAAATACAATAGAATATTCTTTTAAGTAAAATTTTTTTCCTTTATTTTCTAAAAATTAAAAAAATTTTAATTGAAGTTTGCAATTGACAAATAGAATTTATAAACATTTTTTTCCTTATTTTTAAAAAAAAAATTTATTTTATTAAAGCACTTGTAATTTAGGAATAGAAATGATGCAAATTATTACCTTCTAAAAATTAAGAATTTTTTATAAAAGTATTAAGAAAGAGGAATGTTTTAACTATAGGGTAAGTGCCGGAATAGTCAGACAGTACAGATAGTCGAACACTTTTGGGTAAGAATCCGTCAGAAAATATGCGATTTGCATGGGGTCTTTGGATTAGGCTGCAATTTGGTGAAATTGTAGTATTGGATACTAGAAACAAGTGTGCCAAAAAGTTTTTGAAAAATTTGAAATTTGTTAAAGTTACGCCATTTTGAATTTTTTTGTTATAATTTTTTTAAATTTTAATATTTCCGAAAGTTTTTGATAAAATTTAATAAAATTTGGAAGGCTTATACTTGACATCATGTTTCTTCTGACTATCACATAAAAAAAAACAAAAAAAATTTTTTTTGCCCAAAAAAAGTCAAAAAAAATTTTTTGAAACCGTTTTGCCCGAGCGGGACCGATTTTTGAGTTTTCTTGTCAATTAATAAAATATTCCTTATAATTTCACCTTTTATTTAAAAAAAGAAAATCGATGGAGACTCAAATAGTTTTCGAGATATTGCAATTTTTGTGGAAGCGCGACCACGTTTCAGTGTCAGCGATGTGTGAGTGCCCGGGAATCCTAATTCTTACACTTTACTGTTCAAAATTGTCTAGAACCTACAAATTTTATCCGATTTTGATGTTCTTGGTCTTAAATGAAAGGAGATAATTTTTCTAAGAGTTTCCCCGAAACTGTTGTTTCAATTATTAATTGTTTATATATTTCTTTGTTACTCAAAGTAAACAATTTACAAGAATTTAAAAAAAAATCGTATTTTTTTTTATTTTTCCATTCCTCATGATCGAAATCAATTTAAATTAGTCTAGTATGACCACCCAAAAATAATAATGCATAATTCAATTTATTTAAATAATTTCGTTAATTAATAAATAGATAACTCTGGTTCTTCTTAAAAAAAATTATATTTTTTACAGATAAATTTATGTTTATTTAAGTAATTTATGTCTATTTTGATACAAAATAATTTTAAAATTAATAATTATCATTGTTATTAACAATTAGATTTATATAAAATATAAATTAAAAATTAATTAATCAATTTTTTATTACTTACTTATATCTTTATTTATTTGTCTCTTAAAAATACAATTTTTTTAATAATTGTTATAAACAATGATAATTATTAATTTTAAAATTATTTTTTAACAAAAAAACCATAAATTATTTAAATAAACATAAATTTATCCGTAAAAAATATAATTTTTTTAAGAAGAACCAGAGTCATCTATTTATTAATTAACGAAATTATTTAAATAAATCGAATTATGCATTATTATTTTTGGGTGGTCATACTGAAACTAATTTAAATTGATTTCGATCATGAGGAATTGAAAAATAAAAAATAAACACGATTTTTTTCAAAATTCTTGTAAATTGTTTACTTTGAGTAACAAAGAAATCTATAAACAATTAATAATTGAAACAACAGTTTCGGGGAAACTCTTAGAAAAATTATCTCCTTTTATTTAAGACCAAGAACATCAAAATCGGATAAAATTTGTAGGTTCTAGACAATTTTGAACAGTAAAGTGTAAGAATTAGGATTCCCGGGCACTCACACATCGCTGACACTGAAACGTGGTCGCGCTTCCACAAAAATTGCAATATCTCGAAAACTATTTGAGTCTTCATCGATTTTCTTTTTTTAAATAAAAGGTGAAATTATAAGGAATATTTTATTAATTGACAAGAAAACTCAAAAATCGGTCCCGCTCGGGCAAAACGGTTTCGAAAAATTTTTTTTGACTTTTTTTGGGCAAAAAAAATTTTTTTTGTTTTTTTTTATGTGATAGTCAGAAGAAACATGATGTCAAGTATAAGCCTTCCAAATTTCGGAAATATTAAAATTTTAAAAAAGTATAACAAAAAAATTCAAAATGGCGTAACTTTAACAAATTTCAAAATTTTCAAAAACTTTTTGGCACACTTGTTTCTAGTATCCAATACTACAATTTCACCAAATTGCAACCTAATCCAAAGACCCCATGCAAATCGCATATTTTCTGACGGAGTCTTACCCTTTTGTGATTTTTGTCAAATAAATAGTAAAGCATTGTGATAATTTCTTTAATAAAATATACTGGGCGAATGTTTGAAGTTTATGTTCCATTAAAAAATTGAATGAATGAATCGTCGAATATTATATTTAATTCGTAATAGTAACTATTAGGTATATGTAACAATTATGAATTAATTAATAAACTATAAATTAAAATATTTATGTCCAGTAAATATTTACTTAGCTCTAATATATGAGTAAAAACAAATAAGTTTAAAAACAAACGAACGAGCTTTAGTAACTAAGGATATATCGCTAGTTTAGTAATAACAATATTTCCGTACGAAAAAAAACTTGAAATTTCACATTTATCACATGCTGGAAAAAATATTGTAGAAAATGTTTGGATATTTAAAAAATACTAAATAAGGTGAAATGTATATTCTGTATAAAAAGTAATATTTAAAAAGTATTTATAAGTTCAGGAAATAAATTTCCATAATTTGTTTATAAAATTCTATTTAATAACTTAAGAATGCAATTTGTTTGGTTTATTTTGTAAGTCCGAAGAAAGTTATGTTAATTATATTTAATAGCTCATAATATGTGCAATAAGGCAATTTTTCAAGCAAGTCAATAAATGTTATATTATTTAAATAAACTAAAATCGGATGTACGTGTGTAAAAGTATTTTGCTTTTGCAATATTGTTTTTAATGTGAAAAATAAAATTATAGAATTTCATTTTTTGGTTTTTAATACCTATTTTTTTAATGAATTTCAAGAAATTTATCACTCGCATAATAAATATTTTTTTAAACTTCTTTCTGATATGTAAAGTATTATTAAAAAATTGTTATATCTGTTTCTTAAAATAATCCCAAGTAGAAACTCATGCCTGGATCAAATCATGGTCCAAGTCTGAAAGCCCTGTTCCATCCGTGGCCCATCCAAGTTTTCTAATTGGTATCCCAACTTTAAAATTTTTTATCAGATCATTTATTTAGACATTTCTTGTCATCATTGCATGACCCTGTTTGTTTAAGTAAACCCGAGAATTGAATTATTAAAATAACATCGTTTGAATTTTTTTATTTGTGTCACGAATTTTCCAAAAATTTAGAAATTTAAACATAATAGTTCCTCGGACTCTACATTATTTGACCTAATTTGCTATAAATTGTTTATTCCTTAACTTGGAAGCAATTTTTTTCTTTTAATAATCTGAGGAATTATTAAGTTGAAATTTCGAAATTTTTGGAAAATCCGTGACACAAAGAAATTCAAAAGACGTCATTTTAATAATTCAATTTTCGGGTTTATTTAAATAAACAGGGTCATGCAATGATGACAAGATATGTCTAAATAAATGATCTGATAAAAAATTTAAAAGTCTAGATAACATTTACAAAACTTGGATGGCTTCCATGTATGACCCATAGTTAATCATCGGGCAAAGCTAGGTAAATTTCTACATGGGATAAAACTTCTAAGTTATTTTTTAAGCATTCTTTTTTGTTAAAAATAAAATATTGAATTTCTAAATGACTTCAAATACGAAAAAATATTTAGGAATACTATAAACACATTTCTAGCAATTAATTTCATAGAAAATGCTCTACAAATGTTACATAATTAACTAGTAAATAATACATGGGTCAACTTCGTGGTGACCCATGTAGGTCACTACATGGATGTACCCATGTGCGAAGACTCACGGGTGAACCCATATAGGAACCCATATGGTGACCTACGTGGGTCACCATATAGGATCCCGTGTGTTATCCTACATGGTTTTTTTCAGTAGGGTAGGCATTAGATTAGGTTGCGTTCAAATAAAGTTATCAATCGTCATAGATAAAATAGATATCTACCTGACTTATTTAGTATGACATGGCGACAGTCTGCCTCTGTCACTGTCATTCGACATTGTTTTTTTAGTGACATCATGAATTTTAAATTTTCATCAACTGACTACTAAATTTTAAAAGTCTGGTTCTGTTCCGTGTTTTAATAGTCAGACTACGAAATATTAATACCGTCGCAGTTTTTTCCCCACTTTAGTAGTCAATTTACTAAAAAAACATAATGAGTTTATCACAAAACTAGTATACAAAGTTTCTCCGTGAACAAGAATGAATTGTAAATTTAAAAAAGAAGAAAAATTTTAATTGTGTAAAACTTTGGACGTTTTAGGAACGTTCTTAAAACGTTTCTAAAACGTTCCAATTCAACTCGACGTCCTATCAGGTCGGGCTAGAAAATTTTATTAATAGAATTATCCGTAAATTTCGACTAAAAAAATGTTCTTTAAAATAGAATTAACGCGAAAGTAGAAATAATCCAAATACTTTTACATAATGCAACATAAAATAAATTGTAAATTTAAAAAAGAAGAAAAATTTCAATTGTGTAAAACTTTGGACGTTTTAGGAACGTTCTTTAAAACGTTTCTAAAACGTTCCAATTCAACTCGACGTCTATCAGGTCGCGGCTAGAAATTTTATTAATAGAATATCCGTAAATTTCGACTAAAAAATGTTCTTTAAAATAGAATTAACACGCAAGTAGATATAATCCAAATACTTTTACATAATGCAACAAGAGTAAATTGTAAATTTAAAAAAGGAGGAAAATTTTCAATTGTGTAAAACTTTGGACGTTTTAGGAAACGTTCTTAAAACGTTTCTAAAACGTTCCAATTCAACTCGACGTCTATCAGGTCGGGCTAGAAATTTAATTAATAGAATATCCGTAAATTTCGACTAAAAAAATGTTATTTATAATAGAATTAACGCGCAAGTAGAAATAATCCAAATACTTTTACATAATGTACTAAAAATAAATTGTCGAGCAAGAAATTTTAATAAAATATCCATAAATTTAGATTAAAAGAGCTAATTTAAATTTTGTTGAAGTGGACCGAATTTATTCTCCTTATTGGTCAGATCTAGTTTTAACTGCTGTTAATGAATGCTGTGTTTGTCTACAGGAAAAAAAGTGTTATTTTCACACTAAAAGTAGTGTTTAAAACAACACGTTATATTTTTTTACGGATACTTTGTGATTTTAACATTTTATTAATGTTAAAATAACAGTAGAGTGTGTTAAAATTAATACTAGAGAATGTTAAATTAATATACATTTTTAATGTGTTTTTTAATTCATATGTATAAAACGGATTTTTTTACGATGTTGATTTTTGAGTGTTATTTAATTCAGTTTTTTAAATCTAAAAAAGATGAAAGTCATAAAAAAAATTTTTATGGATTTTATTATGAATAACCTAAGAAAATATCGAAATAGAACATTGTAATGCGAATTTCTCTGGTTCGTTGAAGCTATTTCAGATGAAAGTTGTTTTTAAGTCTAGTACACCCTTAAGATGAAAAAATCAAAAGAATTTCAGGGTTGAAACTAAACTTCGATTTAAAATTTCCACGACTTTTCCAGGTGTTCCCGATCATTTTTAAAAAATTCCAGATGAAAAAACAAAATTGTTTTGGAATGTTTTAGCTAATCACGACAAAAATATAAAATCCTTTAAGTAAATTGTTAATAAAATAAGTTATTAATTTTGAATTTTATTAATAACAAAAATTTAAGTTGAAAAAATTGCGAGATTAATTTATGAACCAAATCTCTTTAAATTTTAACATTTTAGTTTTTTTCAGAATTTTTCACAATTTATACAAGTATTTTAAAGACATCTATAAATTAACATTTTTGGAAACGGAAGTTACTTCCGTTTATTCAATAACAATTTTTTTTGCTAATTTATTTACTTTAATGTTTAGAAAATCTTGTTACTCAACATTTTCAATAAAAAAATTCGATATTTTTTTCCAAATTATTAAAATTGCAATTATCTTGGGGTCTTTGAACCGACAAAGTAAGTTCCCTTTTTATGCGGGTCATCCAAATATATAGTTTAAAGTTTAAAAGTCAACCTACTCCAGAAAACTGTACCTTTAACATTAATATATTTAGGAAAATTAAACATTGTTTTTAATCAGTTTGTATAAGCGTATTTAAAATTTTGTCGAAATCAAAAATTACTTATTTTGTTTTACGGCTTTCAAGTCTACTAATATAGTAGAAAAATGTTTTATCTGTAAATTATTTTTTAATGGGTTTATTAGTTCTATCGCAATTAATTCATGAATATTTGAAAATTAAAAAAATTAGTGTTTATGTTAATTTTATACAATCTTTATACATTTATTAACTTATACAAAGGAAAAAATTTTTGTTGCTAAAATATTTTCCAATGTTAGTCAATGTTTTATGCCCGTGGTCTAAATGTTTTTAAAAATTTACAAAAAAATTTGCTCAATTTTGTTAATACGTTTTTATTAATTAATTCACACATAATTGAAAAATATTTATCTGTAAAAAAACATTTCCAGCTTTTACAATTTTTTTTTTTGCAATGGTCCTAAATAAACTAGTTCCAATAAGGACAAAAAACGATAATGATTAGCAAAAATTTTATAAAAGATTTTAAAATGATTTTAATCTAAAATTTTTTTTGTGATATAAATAACTTTTTCAACACGTTTTCAACATTTTGGCATTTTTAAAATATAAAAAAATGGTTTATTGGTATTTTTCAAAACACGTTTTCTAAACTTTTTTAATGTTTGAAAAAAAAATATTACGTCAATTATAAGGTTTGCCAAAATTCTTAGGATTGTCACGCCCCTATATATTTTATTTTGATTAAAAACCTCTAACTAGTAATTAATTAGTAAAAATGTGATTAGAGATGTATGCTTATATGAGAATTTTTGTGTTAAAAAAGGTGAAAACCTCTCTATATTAACTGATTACAAAAATGAATTTGAATATTTGAATAATTATTCAAAATTATATTATTTAGAAAAATTTGGTTTTTGAACATAAAGTATTTATTAGAAATAATATTTATAAATATTTTAATGTAAAAAATTAAAACTATGAAACTAGTAAAAACTATTTCTCTGTTTGTTAATTTATTTGCTTAAATGAAAATTTTTTTTTTTCTATTTTGTCAAAATTTATTAAATTATTCCATTATTTTTATTTTCCAGGGCCTCGGATCGATTTTAAGATTCAAGCTTTGAATTAAAGTCGCTTTAGTCGCATAAATTCATATACAAAAGTCACGGAAAACAGTTGCAGTAAAATTTCCAAAAAAAAGTCTGGAAAAAACAGAGTCGCATGAAATTCTGTTTTTGGAAAAAAAGCCAACAAAAGAAATACGAAATTGGGGAAAAAAAATTGTAAAAAAAAGAAATAGTATTTAAACATTTTTTAACAAAAATATTCTCTTTAAATATGTCAATTATTTTTTATAAATAATTAAATTCTTATCTGATAATTTCAATTATTTTTGATAAGTAATAACATTTAGGCCAAGAATTTCAATTATTTTCAGATAAATAATACAATTCTTCAAGAAATTCAATTATTTTCATAAATAAACAATATTCTTTCGCAGAGTAGAACCAAGGAATTTAATTATTATTCAAAAAAAATACTAATATTCATTCTCCGGCAAGATTCTTGGGGGCAAAATAAATTCAATTATATTAAAAATTTTTTTTTTAAATTCTACCTCACCAATTTTATTTATCTTTATAAAATATCAAAATTTCTTCTGCAAAATTCAATTACTTTTAAACATTTTTAAAAAATATTCTGTTCAAAAATTCAATTATCTTTATAATATAATAAAATTCTTCTCCTGAAAATTTAATTATTTGTGAAAATAATAATAAATATTCTTTTCAAAGTTTTCAATTACCTATCTTTAAAAAATAAAATAAAATTCCATCCTCGAAATTCTATTATTTTTAATAATTTTGTTTTTTAAAATTCCTAGTTCAAAATTTTATTTTATCTTCCTAAATAATAAAATTCATCCTGTATTTAAAAAAAAAAAAAATTTTAATTTTAAATTAAATTAAACTCTGCTAAAGAATATTATGAGTCTTAACTAAAATTTTATGATTACAGACCGTGTGAAAAATAGTTTCATTTTAAGGCAAAAAATAAAAATGGTTGGTTCACTTGTTTTGAATCACGTTTCAAAAAGACATCTGATTTTCTCTTAAAAGGAGGGAAAATTAGTGAATAAAAAACTGCCACTATACAGAAGTAAAAACTAATATTTAAATTAGTTTACAGAAATTTTAAATTGTTAATTCACCTAACCTAAAAGTCGAATTTTAGTCTTAATACTTAGTTATACTAAAAAGGGATTTAATTTAATTAAATTAACAAAAACTCATATAAATTTTTTCCTTACCTTTCATCAAAATTGTTTTAGAATTTTCAATTTTATAAATAAAATGCATTTTTATAAAAATTTGATAATTTAGTAGACTGATATGAAAGTAAAAATTGTTTTTGACCAATATCTAATCTAATCTAATTATATACAAAAATAAAATTTAATTAATTACTTTTTACCTCTATTTGGCGAGTAGTTTTCGGACGTTTTGAATTGTTATAAAATTAAAAAATAATGAGAAATTGTGAATTATTGATAATGGCGATTAAAATGGACATGAACAGAAATATTAAAGACGCCAAAAAATTTTATTCAATTGTTTTTACCACCACCATGTTTATTATCATTGATTAAGTGGACTCAACATGAAAGGGTAAAAAGCACTTCTGCAAAAGTTCATTTTACTTATTGAGAAGTTATAAAGCGGTGACAACAACTCATGTTGAGCGGGAAAACCGTAAAAGCAAAGCAGGAATTTTATAGAGTGCAAACCAGAGATAGTCAGATTAGTAGCTATCTCTCTTGCCACTTTATGATTTTCTGCCTTTGGTTAAAGGCAGCATTCAGACCTCTGCAGACTGCCTGGTCCTGGCGCAGGCAGAAGATTGTTCAACACCATAACTTTTCTCGTTGAAAAATGAGGAAAGATTTTAATTTCAATAGATATTTAAATCTTCCCTCATTTTTCCAACGGTGAAAAAGTCGAGGTTTGGTTGAGGCATGACGGTTACACTCTGTAGGCTGTCCTGCCTGCGCATGGCAGGAGCAACAGAGAGTGAGGGAGAAGTTTGAAGTCACTGACTCTCTTACTCTTGTACGTTACCATGACAACCTGCAGGCAGGGCAGGCTGCCTGCCAGAGGCTGTAACTGTAGCCTGAACGATCTTCTGCCGTGCACAGGCAGGTAGATAGTCTGCCAGTAGGTCTGAATGCTCCTTAACGCTTTCTGCTCACATGGGTATCACAGCCTTAGGATACGATTCCATGTGAACCAGAATATGGCCGACCGAAAGCAAAACAAATCATCAAGGTTGCCGTCCGATAGTCGGCAGGTTGAAAAAAGTTGTTTTAAAAGCGTCGCAGCGTCGGCGTTAAAGTATGAGAGTTGAAAGTTCGGATGGAGATATAAGGTTGTTTCTTGCACTCTCATGCATTTACGTTTTGACGCCGAAGTTTTGACGTTTTTACGTTGCCATGGGACTGCACTCTAAGAGTGAAAAAACAACAATATCTAACTATCTCTTTCGCACTCATAATTTTCTGTTTTCGGTCGAACGTTATTCTCGCTGTAAAGTCGGGTTCTACAATGGACGCGTTTGTATTAAGGAGCTTTTAGACCTCTGCAGACTGCCTGACCTGCGCAGGCAGAAGATTGTTATCACACCTAACCTTTTCCCGTTGAAAAATGAGGGGAAGATTTGAATTTCAATAGTTATTTAAATCTTCCCTCATTTTTCAACGAGGGGGAAAAGTGAGGTGCGGTGAACGATCTTTTGCCTGCACAGGCAGGCAGTCTTCAGAGGTCTGAATTGCTCCTCTTTAGGCTTTTTGAGTGTGTTGGACGGTCAGGAGTCGATTGCAGGTTTGACATCAGATAGCTGGAGGTGGAGAAAAAAAGAAAAGAAAGAAAAAAAACAAAAAGAAGAAAACAAAAAAAAGAAAAAAAAAAAAAAAAAAAAGAAGAAAAAAAAAAAGAAAAAAAAAAAAAACAAGAAAAAAAAGAGGAAAAGAAAAAAAAAAAAAAATAAGAAAAAAAAAAAAAAAGATAGGAAAGGAAAAAAGAAAAAAACAAAACACACTGTAAAAAATTCTGGTGTTGGATTAAAACTAATGTTCTTAAATTCTCGAGAATGTAAGTTGAGGGTAATTTCCCTTATGGAAATTTATGGTTAATTTAATTTTTTTAAGATGAATATAAAAGAATTTAAGTTTATTTATTTAAATAATGTATATTATATTAGATGAGCAACTAAGATTCTCGCCTGTTTTGTCATGGCACAAAAATTAGAAATTTTAAAAAAACTATTAAAAGTATTATGATGCAAAAAAGTAAAATTTACTAAACGTAACAATAACGGTTTGTTTTGTTGTGATTCCAGAATGGACGGCAGACGCGAACGCGTCCCCCATGTGGATTAGCATTGGGACACGCGTCGCGTCTTCGTTGCGATTTAGCTCATTCTGGAACGAACCCTTTCTTTATCAATATAGGTTGGGTTTTGGAAACGGTTTCCGTCCCTTTTAAAAACGGACCAGTGCTAAACGGGTAACGCCATTTATCAGCAACAACAGAGGGAAACTTAGTTGCGGGCACCTAGTTTATTTTTATTAATATAAATATATATATAATATCTAATATTTATATATATTATATATATATATATACTATATATATAGGATTATACTATTTATATATATGTTTTTAGCGCTTATTGCGTTGATTAACTTTTATATAAAAGAACTTTTTATTTAGTTATTATATGTAAATAAAAAAAATTGAACAACATATTTTTTAGCTTAATAAAATGTAATGTCATTTACGTATATGTGGACGTCCCACATGAAAAGGGCCCATTTTGGCACTATTGATTCTTTATCGTATATGGGCGAATTCCTTGCAAAAATTTACGAAAATCATTTTGGAGTGGTCATACAACTTTATTTGGTCAAAAATTCGATGAGTTACAGAATTTCAAAGTTTATAGTTGACAAAATACCTCATTTCGAGAAACAACGGAATTCAAGATTGTGATATTAATTAATTACTGATATCTCTGGTTCTTCTGGGAAGTTATTCAGATAATAATTGTTGTTCACAGTCCAGGGCACCATTAAAGTTGAAAAACCAATAGGTTTTTAAATTTTTTAAAATCACCCCCCCCCCTTTCTGTTTGATAAATACGAAAACAAACCGACAAAATGGGCCGGCCCTGTTTCTAAAAAGGGCGATTTTCTTATTAATAAACCATTTTCGTTACAAGTATTAATGTTTGGGAACCATTTTATTGTGTACATTTGAAGGTAAAGAATAGAAATTAAACTTATGAAAAAAAATTTTTTTAACAGGTTCTATTATGAAAAATATTTGACGAAAATATCGACATTTTTTACATCTACACGAACTACGTAATTCAATGACTCTAACATTAATATCTCTGGTTTTTTCTCGGAAGTTATTCAGATCAATGAATTGTTTTGAGTTAAGGGTACTTTAAAGATGACAAATCAAGAGAGTTTTAATTTTTTTGACCCTCCATTTCAATAAATACGGAATATTTTTGCAAACAAGACAGAAGACCATACCCAACAGACCCACACAATACCAAGAACAACACACCCCAACACCGACCAAAACACACCAACCCAAAATGGGCCCTTCCTTTTCTTTTTCTAAAAGAAACCCAATAAAGTTCAACACTTAAATTAACGATCAAATTAATGAAAACATCATGATGTTGACTTGTCTAAAAACATGTGCCGTATTAATAATAAAAAATAAAAAAAAATTAAGGTTTTTCTAAAAAAAGTATTACATTGCAAATATCTCGGAAAAAACTAGAACCGACAAAATGGGCCCTTAGCATGTGGGACGTTCCTACCATATAAGGATTATATAAAATATGCGTAAACTTAGTACGAAAAAAAGTTTAGATACTTTTGAATATGGACATATGAAAATATAAAATAAGCAGCTCTGCTGCAAGAGAAAAAATCATTAAATATTGAATATTTTCATGACTCTGCTTACTTTTATGGAGAATATTAAAAATGGTATGAAGGACCCACTTAATATCGTTTTGTCCCGGTCCCCACTACTTGAACTCATCAGTAAGGCTACGTAGTGGGTGAACCTGCCCTAGACGGGGGGAAGCAAATTCGGATCTTGTATATATGCTTACAAGCATATAGGAAAAATATTATTAAATAATCGTTAAAGTTGATAATTTCAATTGTTGGAAACGGAAAATTTTTTAAAAATATATCTCTTGAATAATATTAAACATTTTAAAAGAAACAGTTTTAAGTAGTGGAGTCAAAATTTTGTAAAAAATAATATGTACAAGAAATGACTTTTTTGATAATAATGATTTTTATTTATGGAAATAAAAATTAAGGGTTTCCTTCCATTTCTACAATCTATGCAGCAGGAGCGTCTAGTATCTTTCGGTAATAACAACGTGAGCATTTTTTATTGTAGCAGGCAATGTAAAATATTCAAAAATACAGCAAAAGATGTCATTGTGTTTCCAATTGAATCCACTGAAGCACATGCAGACACAGACTTTAACATCGTTAAATTTTACAATTAAAATTCCCCAGTTCTTAAAAAATGTCGATACATGAATAGGTATTAAAATCAAGTTTTTCTAACTCGAAGTTTTATACCCATCACTTCAGCTGAAATTCGCATTATCTTCTCAGTAAAACTTTTAATTTGTTTAGAAGAAACAAACTTGTATAGAGTCAATCACTCCTTTTGAAGTAGTTTGGCGAAAACTCCAAAACAGAAATATCACAGTAACTTGTTTTTCTTTTATACCAAGGAATTGGTATTTTAATCTTTTGTTGGTCATATAGATAGAGGAATCGAATAAGGCGAGGCGGGTTTTCCTCTATCAACATCCATAACTTCTTCCATGGGATTATTTTAATTATATGAAAAGCTGATCAATATCCTTGTGGTTTCTGACTGTGTTATCTACTCTTTCAGTAAATTTTGCTCTCGTGGTATTTTCATTACAATTGTTATCTGCGTGATTGTCATTTGTGCCTTTAACAATTTTCTTTTTTTTGGTGGAATTTAGCTCAAATATTTTGGACCAGTTCGGAAAAATTGAGGGAACACCTGCCTCCTTTTAAACTGGGTTTTTTGTAGAGGCTACTAGAACAAGGACTAATTATAAAAAATATATGTATGTAATAAAATTTATACCACTGGTAATATTGCACGTAAAACAAAAATTAAACTCAATTGTTTTGTTAAAAATTTAAAATACACTCAAATCGCGATACATATAACTTGAGAAATTTGGTAAATGTAACATTTTGTCACGTAATGTTATACAAAAAGTGAACTGGGGTCCTTTCAATTCAAGTTTTTCTTTAAAAAATTATAATTTTAAATATTTTTTTTAAATAATACTGTAGAAATTCCGAAATAAATCTTTTTTCCAAATTTAGCAAAATTAAAATATAACGTTAATGAAAAACAACAAAACTTTACGGTCGACCAAGAAGTTTTTAACGACAAATCTATTGACAGGTGGGAACAGATTAATAAAACAAGATGTTTAAGATTTTGTAATCAGACAAGAATTAAAGAAATTTCAAAGGAAATAGTTTGCCAATTTATTGTAAAATAGCAACTTCGTTGTAAAATAATCGTTATATAAATCGCGCAGAGAGAGCATAGCAAGTGTATACAAAATTTATACTTATAAAAAACCTCCAAAAAACAATCGTAAAATTCATCGAAAATTAATATTTTTTTAAACATTTTTTATGCAGTTTTATTTCAAAAACTATTGACGTACCATATAACCCAAATATAAACTCATTTTAAATAATTTGTACATAAATAACTAACAACATACCGAATGCTATGAAAATTGCCCTGTGGATCCGTTCACCTCACGCAGTTTACACATTTTCTGGAGGTCAAAATAATGATTTTTCGCAAACAGCATCTCTGATTTTTAAAATATAGGTTTTTTCTTCGGAGTTGCTAATTGCCATTTTTTTTACTGCCTTCTTCATTTTTTGGAACCGTTAAAGAGAGAAGGTTTTTTTTCATTACTTATTATTCAATACCTCTCTTATACGTGGAATTATAATCCCGATCTGCAATTTGGACAATCAAGCACACTTTCTACCCATTATTGCAAACTCAGTTTTCAACAAAGACAAACCAAAAACGTCCTATCCTATTATGTTCACACAACCACGACAATCACTATTACCATTTCAATATACAATTAAAAACATTTGTTACAAAAATGTGGGTATAGAACACATGGAACGCACATGGGACCAGTATATAAAACATTTCTAAGCCTCGTTGCGAAAGTGGCCCCCCTTTTCCGTCTACAGGCGTGGAATAATTAAGAGACCACGGTTGTTATGGCATTGGTCACTCCTTGGCTGCCTGCGTGCGCAGCAGCAGACGCCACGAGGAGTAAGAGAGAGGAGCACGATTAATTTAAAATTGTCTTAACTATCTTACTCTTATGTGTTCGGGGCATAACGACAGGCAGCCGAGCTGCGACCGTTTCATTATGCGTGAGAAAAATAGGAGGACGTACAGGGGTGGCTAGCAAGTCTAGCCCCGTATTGCACCTTGTGGAGAGATCTACATTGGAATTGACCGCTGATGCGAGAATCTATTGGCCAATCCACACACTCCTATGTGTTACCATGACAACCTTTCATTTAGTAGTTGTTATTTTTGTTTATTAAACTGGCTATATATTTAAAGATTTAAAATAAATGACAAAACAATAGTGTGTAGGCTCTATTCCTCTCCGCAGCAGAGCAAGCTTATTCTTATAAGTTAACATAATGTCCATATACAAAAGTTCCTAAAACTTTTGTTTTTCGTAATAAGTTACGCATATTTTATAAACCCTTATATACGTAAATGACATTACATTTAATAAGTTAAAAAATGTGTGGTTCAATTTTTTTATTATTGGTACATATATAACTAAAAAAATTCTTTTATATAAACGTAATCAACGCAATAGCGCTAAAAACATATAATATATATATATATATTATATTATATATATATATATTTATATATGATATATATTGATATATATATGAATATATTTATATTAATAAAAATATAAACTTGGTGCGCAACAAAGTTCCCACTGTTTGCTGATAAATGGCGTTAGCGGTTTGCACTGGTCGTTTTTAAAAGGGACTGAAACGTTTCAAAAACCAAACCCTATGATGCTAAAGGGTCGTTCCAGACTGAGCTAAAAACGTCAACCGAAAGACGTCGACGCGTCCCAATGCTAATCACATGGAGACGCGTCCGAGTCTTGCAGTCCAGTCTGGAATCAACAAAACATAACCGTTATTGTTACGTTAGTAATCGCTTTTTTGCATCATATACTTTTAATAGTTTTAAAATTGCTGATTTTGTGCCATGACAAAACAGCGAGAACTTAAATTCCTTTTCTCTGCGAAGAATATTGTTAGTTATGAAAATAATTGCATTGCTTAATGAATTGTATTATATCTGAAAATAATTGAATTCTTGCACTTAAATGTTATTACTTATAAAAATAATTGAATTTCAGAGAAAAATTTTATTAATTTATAAAAAATAATATACATTTTAAAGAGAATATTTTAAAAAAAATGTTAAATACTTGGCTTTTTTTTTAAACAATGTGCCCAATGTTCGTATTTCTTTTTTGGCGTGTTTTATCAATATAATTTCATGCGACTTTTTGTCCGACTTTTTTTGGAAATTGGATGCTAACTTTCGTGACTTTTGTTCATGAATTTATGGCCGTCTAAAGCGACTTAATTCAAAGCAAGAAGTCTTAAAATCGATCCGAGCCCTGAAAATAAAATATGGAATAAGTAATGAATTTTGGTCAAAATAGATTTTCATTTAAGCAAAAAATTAACAAACAGAGAAATAGTTTACTAGTTTCATAGTTTTAATTTTTTACTTAAATTTTATAATAAATATTATTTCTAATAAATATTAGATTTCAAAAACCAAATTTTTCCTGAATAATTATAATTTGCATATTTATTCATTTATTCAAATTCATTTTTATCAGTTTAATAGAAGAGGTTGTCCTTTTTTAACACACAAAATTCTCATATTAACACATCTCAAATTCTTCTAATCACATTATACAATTAATTACTGTTTGGTTTTATTCAACATAAAATATATGGCGTGACAATCTAGCAATTTTGTCAAACCTTTATAATTTAAGTAATATTTTCAAACATTAGAAAACGTGGTGAAAATACCAATAAACCATTTTTTATATTTTAAAAATCAAAAATGTTGCAAACAGTTGATAAGTTTTTAATACAAAAAAATTTTAGATTTTTAAATCTTTTATCAAATTATTGGCTAATCATGTATCGTTTTTTTCTTATTGTACCCAGTTATTTAGGACCATTTCAAAAAAAAAGTTGTATAAAGCTTGAAATGTTTTTACAGATAAATATTTATTCAATTAATTTGGAAATAATAATAAAAACGTATTAACAAAATGAGCAAATTTTTTTGGTAAATTTTTAAAACTTTAGTGGAACCACGGACAAAAAATATGACTAACATTAGTAAAATATTTACAACAAAAATTTTTTGCCTTTTATATTAATAAAATGTAATAAAATTGTAGAGAAATTACTTAAACTATGTAGTTTTAATTTTCTAAATATTCAGATGTATTGCGATAGGAACTAGAAACCAATTCAAAAATAATTTACAGATAAACATTTTTTCTACTATATTAGTAGACTTGAAAGCGTAAACAAAATAAGTATTTTTGAGTTCGACAAAAGTTAAATTCGCTTAAAACTGATTAAAAACAATGTTTAATTTCCTAAATAGATTATAGTAAGTACGTTTTCAGGAGGTGTGACTTTTAACTTAGACTAAATATTTGGATTTACCGCATAAAGAGGGACTACTTTGTCGGTTCAAGACCCCAAGATAATTGCAATTTAATAATTTGGAAACAAATATCGAATTTTTTGAAAATTTTTAAAGATTTTCATACATTAAAGTAAATAAGTAGCATAAAAAATTGGTTATTGAATAAACGGAAGTATCTTCCCGATTCCATAAAATGGTTGATTGAAAAACATATGTTAAAATACTTGTATAATTGTGAAAAATTCTGAATAAAAACTAAATGTTAAATTTTAAAGAGATTTGGTCATAAATAATCGCGGCAATTTTCAACTTAAAAATTTTTGTGATTAATATAATTCAAAAGTAATAACGTATTTTAATTAACAATTTAACTTAAAGGATTTTATATTTTATTGTCGTGATTAGCTAAAAACATTCCAAAACAAATTTGTTTTTTTCATCTGGAATTTGTTAAAAATGATCGGGAACACCTGGAAAAGTCGTGAAATTTTAAAATCGAAAGTTTAGTTTTCAACCCTGTAGATTCGTTGTGATTTTTCATCTTAAGGGTGTACTAGACTGAAAACAACGTTCATCTGAATAGCTTCAACGAACCAGAGAAATTCGCATTACAATGTTCTAATTTCGATAATTTTCTTAGTGTTATTCATAATCAAAATCCATAAAAAAATTTTTTATGTACTTTCCTCTTGTTTATCTAGCTTGAAAAAACTGAATTAAATAAGCACTCAAAAATCAACAACGTAAAAAATCCGTTTTATTACATAGAGACATAAAAAACACATTAAATATGTATATTAATTTAACATTCCTCTAGTATTAATTTTAACACACCTTACTGTTAGTTTGAACATTATTAAAATGTAAAAATCATAAAGTATCCGTAATAAAATAATAACGTGTTGTTTTACACACTCCTTTTAGTGTGAAAATAACACTTTTTTTCCTGTAGACAAACACAGCAATCATTAACAGCAGTTAAAACTAGATCTGACCAATAAGGAGAATAAATTCGGTCCACTTCGAAAAAAAGTGAGATATATCTCCTTTTAATCTAAATGTTATGGATATTTTATTAAAATATCTTGCTCGGACAATATATTTTTAGTACATTCTGTAAAAGTATTTGGAAGATTTCTTACTATAGGCGCGTTTAATTCTATTATATAATAACTATTTTTTAGGTCGACAAAATTCTTACGGATAATCTACGTAAGTAAATTTCTAGCCCGACCTGGTAGACGTATCGAGTTGAATTGGAACGTTTTAGAAACGTTTTAAAGAACGTTCCTAAAACGTCCAAATTTTTACACAATTGAAATTTGTTCTCCTTTTTTAATATCACAATTTACTCTTGTTGCATTATGTAAAAGTATACTTTTTGAATTAATATCCTACTTGCTTGTTAATTCTATTTTAAAGAACATTTTTTAGTATCGAAATTTACGGATATTCTATTAATAAAATTTCTAGCCCAGACCTGATAGACGTCGAGTTGGATAGGAACGTATGAGAAAAGGGTTTTTTAAGAACGTTCCTATAACGTCCAAAGTTTTACACAATTGAAATATTTCTTCTTTTGTCAATTTACAATTTATTTTAAGTGTGGCATTATGTAAAAAGTAATTGGATTATATTATCTACTTTCG
>JAVJHS010000406.1:27728-41417 GCA_032873175.1 Leptopilina drosophilae | reverse complement strand
TTCAATACAATCAACACTTCAATAAATTAAAATTCAATACAAATCAAATGACATCAGTAACAAAGTTTACATCAATCGTACGTTTCATATCAAACAAGATTTTTTTCATCGTTTATGGTAAATATGATTTTATATTAAATTTGATAAGTTAAAAATTGCAATGTTCTATATACACAGAAACAGTGTTTTATTTAATAAGATCTGAAGAGAGTACTTTTAAATTTGATAATTGATTTGCTAGCTGCACTTAATGTGAATAATTTATCTGTTTTATTAATAACTTATATTCAATTAATCAAAATCATGAATTATTAACCAAATGCTTGGTACAAATATAAGTATTTAACAATCACGCAAAATTAAACTATGCAGTCTGATCTTAAGTCCTGTGAAACATGGTTTTGAAATTTCCAAATTTGTCTACTCATGACCTTAAATGTAAGTTTACTTGATGATTTTTCTTTCTCGCCTGGACAGATTCTCCGTACTCTGTAATAAAAAATCATAACAATTTATATGTGAACAGATAATAATTTAGAGAAAAAAGGTCCATAGACATGCCCTGATCCTCTACATTATTATTTACATTTATTAATCATAATTATTAGGGTAACATCTCAGTAGTCTTTTACGTAAAAACTGTCCAAAATGAGACCGCGATACTAAACCGTTAAAAACCCCGTTGTTCCCTATGTTTCAACAATTTTTTTCAACAATTATTTATCAAAATTTTATAAAATTCCGAGAGCACCCAGAATCCCAGAGCGCTCTGCCTGCTTAACTCGCAGAGCGCCCGCATGGAGGGGGAATTTCTCTCTCAGCCTCGTGCTCGCGAGCCACGCATTTGTGCAGGCCTGCTCTATATTTACCAAAAAATCGCGATTGAAAATATTCTTTTCCTTTTAAATGAAAGCGCGATCACGAAACCATTATTTTCTCCCTCGTGCCCTTAAGCAATATTAACAATGAACAATTGTAAAGAACAAAATTAATAAATTCCTTATGTAATAACTAATAGTATAAATGTCACGTGTTCATAAAGGTTTTCAGAAAAGGCCCTTAAAAAATTCAGCAGTAAAATAATGGTATCCCATCATAAAAACCGTTCCTACGGTCCTATATGTTTACGCTCGATCAGCGGTAGAGCACCCCCGGAGCCGACCGCTGATCGGGCTTCCAGTATATATAATAAGTAGTTATTAGGGGGGCAACCAGATTAGACGGCTGAAAAAATCGATTTTTTTCCGTGCATAAATGGTTAGTTAAGGTATTCAAAAATACACTAAAAAATTTTTGGAGCAAAATTCGACATCCTGGTTGCGCTGGTGACGGACAGTGCTCGCTCATGGTAACACATAAGAGTAAGAGAGTCAGAAAATTCAAATTAAATGTATTTTCTCTCTTACTCTTATTGCTCCTGCCTGTGCATGCAGGTATTTCATAAAGGTATGAAAAGCGGAGTTACTAGCCTTAAATTCTGTTTATGACGAAGAGAAAAAGCTTATGTATGGTGCTGGAATAATAATGGATTCATATTAAGCACATTAAATAATTTTTTTGTATAAATATTAATTTTTTTGATAGTTTTTTATTAAACGCGTTTTTCTAAAGACAGGATTTTTGAAATTGCCGTGCAGTGTAGCTCAAAAATTTATTGACCGATTTCAAAACAAAAAATTAAAAATTGTTCGTTCTGAAATTTATTATTGAGTGAATTTTAGTTCACTCAATAATAATTAATAGTAAAACTTCATAATAAGGAAAAAAATGTTACCTTTTTTAAATAAAAAAGATGCAAAAAATTAGGCAAAAAATCAAAGTTTTTTTTAAAGTAGTGTAAATTTTTCAATATTTTCACTTAAAAGTTAGTTCACTTAATAATTAAATATTTATCAAATATGAATAAATTTGATTTTTTGCTTTCGGACAAAATTTGTGGACTCAGGACTGCACTGTAATCATGAAATCCGGCGGAGTAGCTC
Source organism: Leptopilina drosophilae (assembly GCA_032873175.1). NCBI lineage: Eukaryota > Metazoa > Arthropoda > Insecta > Hymenoptera > Figitidae > Leptopilina > Leptopilina drosophilae. The sequence goes on along the minus strand of JAVJHS010000406.1, from coordinate 39,435 downwards.
TGTAAACAATAGCTCTCAACTTAGAAGATTTTTTTTATAAATACTTGAAAAAATATGTGTTACAGTTTTGTTTACAAAAATGAACAAAATAATGGCATTGTTTTATTTCATTCAAAAAAAGTCTTTCCTTCGAAAACCGTTCTAATGTGGTTGTCCCCCTGAATAAAATAATAATATAATTTCAAATTGACAATTTGAATGTTGACTGTTTAAATAAATTGTTAATTTTGATTCAAAACGGTAAGTATTTTACTTAAAAGATCTGGGTAAGAATTCCTGAAGTGTCCCCTAATTTTCTTTTGGTTACTGAAAATAAATTATTCTTATATATTTTGATAGTCTATGATGTCACTAATAACACCTCCAAACGATTTTTCAAAATTTTAATTTTTGTAATTTTTATAAACAATTAAACTTTTTTGCACCGTATTAGAAAAAATTCAATTTCTCGAAATTGGCTGAACCGATTTCAATGAAACTTGTATCGTTAGAAAGATTAAAAAATGTACTATTCGGAAAAAAATATAATATGAATAAAAAGTTTAATTTGTTTAAACAAATTATATTTTTAATTTTTATTGTTATAAATAAACAATGTTCGCAATCGATTTTGGTCACTTTTTTTATAGCATCATGAAGAGGGACTTTTCATGATTCCATAGCAAAAATAAAAAACAGGAACTCTCTAAAAGTTTAGAAGTTCTATCATTTTTAGTCTCGCCGTGCGCGAGCTTTCTCGGTATCTAATGCTCACGGTACGACGCGACGCCACAGTGGGGTTCTTTACAATTTACAGTACAAAAATATCTAGAGCTTACAATTTTTAACCGATTTGAGTTTTTTTTAAATTAAAGAGAACTAAATTTTTTCAAATTTTCAATTGTTTACATTTATTTATTTTAGTCAAAGTTAACAAATTAACCCCTTTTTTTAAAAAAGTACGTTTGATTTTTAATTCTATTACTGCAGATGACCAGAATCAATTAAAAATCATGTAAAATATGTTCTCCAGATGAAAAATAAAGAGAACACATATTTTTTCATTTGTTATAAACAATATTAATTAACAAATAGTTAACTTGGGTTCCTTTCAACCAAAAATTTTTATTTCACATTTATATTTTAATTTAGGCTTATTTTAAGAATATATGTCCTTTTTTGATAAATAAATTATTTTAATTGTTATAAACAATATTAGTTAAGTAATTGTTAACTTTGGTTGAAGTACGTATGTTCTTTTTGTTGAATAAATAAATAATTTGAATTGTTATAAACAATATTACTTAACTAATTGTTAACTTTAGTTAAAGTACATATGTCGTTTTTGTTTAATAAATAAACTATTTTAATTGTTATAAATAATATTAGTTAACTAATTCTGACTTTGGTTAAAGTACGTATGTCCTTTTTGTTTAATAAATAAATAATTTTAATTGTTACAAACAATATTACTTAACAAATAGTTAATTTTGGTTTCTCTCAACCAAAAGTTTTTTTCACATTTATTATTTTTAATGTAGGCTCATTTTATGAATGTATGCCCTTTTTGATAATTAAATTATTTCAATTGTTATAATCAAATATGCCTAAATTAAAATATAAATGTGAAAAACAATTTTTGGTTAAGAGGAACCAAAGTTAACTATTTGTTAACTAATATAACAATATAAATATAAACAATAATAAAAACAATATAATAAATGATATAAACAATATACTAATATTACAAATGAAAACAAAATTTGTATTCTTTATTTTTCATCTAGAGAACATATTTTACATTATTTTTAATTGATTCTGGTCATCTGCAGTAATGAAATTAAAAATTAAACGTACTGTTTTTAAAAATTGTGTTAATTTGTTAACTTTGACTAGAATAAATAATTATTAACAATTGAAAATTTAAACAAGTTTAGTTCTCTTTAATTAAAAAAAACTCAAATCGGTTAAAAATTGTAGGCTCTAGACATTTTTGAACAGTATATTGTAAAGAATCCCACTATGTGGCGTCGCGTCGTACCGTGTGCATTAGATACCGAGAAAGCTCGCGCACGGCGAAACTAAAAATGATAGAACTTCTAAACTTTCAGAGAGTTCCTGTTTTTTATTTTTGCTATGGAATCATGAAAAGTCCCTCTTCATGATGCTATAAAAAAAGTGACCAAAATCGATTGCGAACATTGTTTATTTATAACAATAAAAATTAAAAATATAATTTGTTTAAACAAATTAAACTTTTTATTCATATTATATTTTTTTCTGAATAGTACATTTTTTAATCTTTCTAACGATACAAGTTTCATTGAAATCGGTTCAGCCAATTTCGAGAAATTGAATTTTTTCTAAAACGGTGCAAAAAAGTTTAATTGTTTATAAAAATTACAAAAATTAAAATTTTGAAAAATCGTTTGGAGGTGTTATTAGTGACATCATAGACTATCAAAATATGTAAGTATTATTTATTTTTATTAACCAAAAGAAAATTAGGGGACACTTCAGGAATTCTTACCCATCTGTCAAAAAAGTATTGAATTTATGTATTTATTAATAAAGTTCTGTCAATAAATTATCCGTTTTCAAAAAAAGGTATTATACATATAAATGTCAAATTGGAAATAGTCATTGGGTGTTTGCGAGATGCTATCCCTAGGGCGCCCTGAGGCGACCAAAGGTTCTCAAAGTAACTTTTATTATCGTTTGTTTTCATATAAATGAACGATAATAAAAGTGACTTTGAGAACCTATGGTCGCCTCGGGGCGCCCTAGGGCGAGCATCTCGTAAACAACCATAAAAGTCTCACGCGCTTCATTAGTAAATGGAGCTCTGTTTTAGGTTCGTTCTAGTTAAGAGTATTATACTTAGAAATTAAATTGTAAGAAAACTAATAATGGTAGAAATCTAGGTTTGTATTTAAAATTGTTACCTTATTGTCCCTCTATTGTAAATTAGTGTTTGCACTTCGTCCATATTTCATTATTATAAAAGAAGAGTTGAGAATTTTAATTGTCGAATACGAAATTTACAAGTTTCAGTCTGAGTAAAAGGTGATCTAACATTTTTTACATAATTTCTTAAAACCAGTTCAAAAGTAGTTTTAAACGAAGCCACTGGGTTTCTGTAAAACGCGTTCTTATTGTTAATGCACATTGGACAAAGTTCTTCAGACGGTAGGATAAAAACTGTTTTACGACACCAAGGTTGGTCGTGTGCTCGTCAACGTGGACTATATAGTGTCTGAAATACACATAATCGTAGTAAGTATTAAAATATAGATAATTTGTAATTATTTAAGATTAGAATAAGTCAAATCATTACTCGATATTCATTGTAAAAAATGTGAGAACACGTATAATCTAATGTTATTTTCTAGTAGTATACAGTAGGAAAAGCTATACGTCAGTCACCACCAAAGAGTGCGAGTGAGACAGACTTATGCGATTCCCATACTTTCCTATGACTGACCGATAGCTTTTCTTACTGTAGAACATATTCTTCAGTAACTTGCTAAGGTTATTTATTTTCAATAAATTGTAATATTTAATAGACAAAAATATAGTTTAAGGGTAATTAGTACCACATCTCAGTGACTTTTATTATTTTTTTTTTTAATTACAAAGTTTATTCTATTTACTTTAAACTTTTTGTACATTAAAGAAGAGGTTTAAATATTTTATTGATCCCTCCTCTTAAAATATTTTGAAAATAAGATTATTTGTCATATAAATTAAAAATTTATAACTTATTCTGTCTAAAACGTTAAGTAATTTTTGCATACCACAAGGTGGTGTGCAAAAACCTTTTACACTTTTTTCCTATACATATTATAATTAAGTCCTTTCATGAAATACTAAAAATGTCCGACAAGGAGTTTGAACCTTAAAAACTAAACTAAAAAAATTGTGTTTTTATTATTACCTGCAAAAATGTGATGGGAGACCAAATATTTTTCATGCTCTAATGCAGGAGTGGAATTACAATAACTCCCTGGTTACTACGAATTTTAAATACTTTTGACAGAATACTGTCTGAAGTTAATGAAAACAGTTCTTCTGAACATTCTGTCACATGTATATTGATCAGTCTTGAATCTGGTGTATTGTATAAACATCCTTTAGACGATAATGACTTTCCTATAAGTCTTATGCAGTTGTCAGATTCTACAATGTTTTCAATTTCTACAAAAGTCCCATTTTTTAGGATTACACAATTATCCTTCCATTTAATGCAGTTGATGGTAAATTGTTCTGTCTTCAATTCGTTGTATTGTTGTATATAGGAATCACAATCATCTGTTAATGGTCCATTACTATGTGGGGTTTTTAAAGTCGTTTTGGATACAGTAGTCCATTTCTTATTAGCATATTCCATTTCCGAATATCTGCGCGCCAATTGTTCTAAAGGTTTATCACCTTTTCTTAACATAGTCTTTATTGTTGACATATAGTTTTCAAAGCGGAAAGCGCTAAAATTATCTAGTACACCATACCTTTGTACATCTTTGCATATGTGCAACAAGCAATGCACATTATAAGATACATATTCCTTCCCATAAATAGCGGTAAAATTTTTGACAAATATTTCCAACATTTCTTGAGCAGTGTCTATGTTTCCTAAGTCGTGAAGGTGAGTTTTACTAATCAGAATAGATACTGCTGAATGCAATAATAAAAAATTCAAATACATCTCTGATGGAAGATGGTCTTGAAGGACAACAGGTCCGGTATATAATAAAAATGTTCTAAACTCAGTCCCTTTCCAGTAAATGTAATCCAGTAATGATCTCGGTTTTCTATTAAATTCAGATGGTATAAAGTGACGTAAAATCAACAGCTTTTCAGAAATAATTTGAATACTTTCAGTAGATAACCTTATATGCGAAGGTCCATTCACCCAAAGATAGATTAGCTTTTTCATTACTCCTAAAAGAATCAGATGTAAATAATCAAAGGGAACTGATGTTATACAGCCAAAAAAAGGTATTTCTTTTAAAATCGTAGCTTCTCCTTGTTCTAAATCATTATATACATTTCTTACGTAATCCTCATCATTTTTCATTGTAAAAGGACCAACGCCTGGAAAACAGACCCTTTTTTTCTTTTTTTTTTTACCTCCAATTGGTTTTTTTGGTTTGACAGCTTGTCCCTCTATCAAGCACCTTGGACAACATCCATAACCAGTGTGTCCTTTTAAATTAAAAATAAAAGACTTTGCAGGCGCATCGCACACCATTGCGTCAATTTTTATTTTTACTTTTTCATTTGGTAAACCGTGCAAGCATAAAGAGATTGCTTCTTCGACAAATAATTTTAAAAATTGATCAGCATCTGAAGGCTTCTTTTTTCCGTAGAATGCTCCAATAGGATACACCTGATTATAGTTTAATTCAGAGCACAATATCAACCAAAAACTTGTACCTCCACTCTTTGCAACTGGAACACCATCAATGTTGCAAATTAATTTGATTTCTTTCAGGTCCTCGCCTCTATATTTTGCTTCACGAAGAATCGATAAAACAGCTCTTTTCAGTCCAAAATGATGATACTGTCCTCCAGCGATGCTTAATATTTCTGTTTGTCGGATAGTGCCCATTAATGTCCGAGCATCTAAGGGTAAATTAGCATTAAATATTGTCCTTAAAATTAATAATAGGGCGGTCAAAGCTACTAAAGTAACATGGAATTTTAGTGCCCAATTTCTTAAAGACGACTGTAACTGATTTTCTTCTTCATGTGCAATTATTAAGTCCGCATTTTCATTTTCATCGTCAGAAGCTAAGGATTGGGAATCAAAGATGCTTGAACACTCGGAATCTGATTCAGAATGATGTATAACATCAATATTAATTAAATCAGAAATATTATTTTCATTGTCATTGCATGAATCAGTAAAAGGAATTTCAGCCAGTGATTGGGGTGCAGGATGCTGTATGCAGATGTCATCTACAAATTCTTTAGAACTGGGAAAATAACTCGTACGATCTTCATTCGGCGATTCTTCCTTTGTTAGTGTCTCTAAATGTTGAATTGGTATTTCATGATTCGATTTTAAAATGTCAGGGCTATAGGCAGCGTCAATTTCATTTGTAATAGTTTCATTATTCAATAATTTTAAATCATTTTCATATTCCTTTTGAGCAATACGTCGCACATGTCTTCTAGAGTACCCACAAATTCGAGATTCTTTTTCGTTTGAAGATTTTGGCATTTTGTTTTAGGAAGACGACTGAAATTCATTCAATCAAATAACCTAAAAGAAATAAAAAAGTAAAATTCATATTCACAGTTACATATTTTACTTATTCTTTTTGAAATTCATAGCTTATTATAGGTTTGAACTTGAATAATTCAAAATTCAGCATGGCAAAGGGTTCTGAAATTTTTTTCTATAAAATTGTAAGAAGATCGATTTTTTCAAAAGTAGCAGCCGGAGAACCTCCTTAAGCGAAAAATGTGGGTAGTATTTTATAGTGATAGAAAAAGGTATAACACATTAATTCTTGTTCTCTGTTAATGTCCCAAAATGATTTGAATATACATTAAAATCGACTGTTCGCCCGCCTTATAAACACCCAGTCATCAGCGCCCATTTAATTTTTTCTCTTTGAAACACCAACATAAAATTTTTAAAAACTAAGTTGGTTAATTAAATTTAACTTTAAAAAATTTTTCTGAATTTTGAAAAAATTGTATAAAAAAAATTTTGTAGATATTTTCGAAAAACCTTGTGTCAGATTTTAGGTGTCAATGATTGCAGTAAGCTTGCAAAATTTCAGGACAATCCATTAAAATTTGTCCGAGATAATTTGTACACAATTTTTTGAGACATACGCACACATACATCTGGACATTTGCTCAGAATTCAATATACATATATATTCTAGATAAAAATGAGTCCATATAACCTTCTTTTTAAAAATTGAAAATTGTCACGAATGCAAAGCTTCCTCATGAGAAAGCAAAATAATTTTGATGATTCTTATTTATGTGTTCTAGAAAAACGCGATTGAAAAATTGAATCCGCTAGTGAAAATGGGATCCAACTCATTTTTTATATCATTTTAATCTCATAGAAAAATAGACTCCATTACATATTCTTTTTATTTTCTTTTCATTCTTTTTGCTTCCTCCTCATGAGGAAGCTTTGCATTCGTGACGATTTTCAATTTTCAAAAGAAGGTTATATGGACTCATTTTCATCTAGAACATATGTATATAAAATTCTGAGCAAATGTCCAGATGTATGTGTGTGTGTATGTAACACAAAAGTTGTGTACAACATATCTTCGAAGATATACAAAAATTAGTAAAATCACTGAAAATGGGGTTTTCCTAAATATCTTATGAAAAAATTAATATTTTGTTGTTAATAAGTTATTTTTTGAAGAATTTTATGCGTTTATTGGAAATGATAAGGAAAAAATTTTAATTATTTTATTTTCAAAGTTAAAAGATTTTGAATAGTCATAAAAAAGTAGGGTTCGCACAATTACCACCGGCAGTGTAATTAAAATATTTTTATGATTAAAACGATTAATTTTTTTTATGATTTTCGAAAAGGGCTCAATTCTGCCAACTATAATATCAATTTTGAAAAAAAATCGAGTTGAGCTCTTTTCGAAATTCACTATTCACTTACTGAAAGAATTATTCACATACTACTTATCGCTCAATGAAGAAAAGGAAAATTTTATGTTTTATTGTTATAACTAACAAAATATTAAAGGTATTGTATGTATTAAAATTTACATGTGTGTTAGGGAGAATTGGTTGAAAAATGACAAAAACCTTATGTATTATACGAATTTAAATATATAAAAAATATTTAGAAAACAAAAAAATGTGAAGCACTTAAAAATTTTCATTCTGTAAAAGTCAGTAAATAAAATCTGTTCATACCTCCTTTAGTTTGAATAATTCATACGATGTTAAATGTTATGTCCCAAGATGTGACAAAATGTATAAATAGATTGCGTAAAAAAATTTTACGATCATTTTTCACGACTAGGTTCACCTTGAAGTATTTTCGCTAACAAGTGTTTTCGGATATCGTTATTTCGAAATAAATTCTTTTTGACAGAAATGTCAAAATACAATTAATTAATTTTTTGACTAAACAAAATCAATTTTGTACGTACAAGCGCACTCAAAAGCCAACTTAAAAACAAGCAAGCAAACAACCTACTACAGGCTACTTCTACAACAACTTTTTTTCATCGACACAAACAAGATGCACTGTTAAAACCTTGCAAAATAGTTGCGCGCATCGTTTTCACGCTCATGTGGGTGAAAAAAAGTTATTGTAGAAGCTACTACACAAGGTAAACAAAACATATTGAAACGTCTTCTTCTTCGTAAACGTAATCTTGTCATTCTGTTTCTACAATAAATATCTTTGCAGTAAACCATTCCTTAGGCTATGTTTACATGCTCGCGTTCGAACGCTGCGTTTTGCGTTAGATAATGAGAAAGAGAAAGAAAAATATATACTTCTGTCCTTGTTACACTCACTACTCAACGAAAAACGCAACGTTCGAACGCAAGTATGTAAAAACCGCATCATAGAGCATTAAGGGTACGATTCCATGTAAGCAGAATACGTCGACCGAAAGCAGAAAATCGTGAGAGTGACAAGAACAACAATATATACCTATCTTTTTTCCACTCATGATTTTCTGCTTTCGGTCGACGTATTCTGTTTACATGGGATCGTACCCTCAGGGTGCGATCCCATGTGAGCAGAATACGTCGACCGAAAACAGAAAATCATGAGAGTGAAAAGAACAACAATATCTACCTATCTCTTTTGCACTCATGATTTTCTGCTTTCGGTCGACGTATTCTGTTCACATGGGATCGCACCCTAAGGTTCTCGCCTTAAAGGCCTTTCTCCAATATGTTCCTAAAACTCTGCGAATGTCTGCGAAAGACAGCGTTGCGTAGATTTTAGAATATGTTGCCATAGCAACCGACGCAACGCAGACTTTTGGGAACCTATTGGAGAAAAGGCATAAAGGTACCGTCCCATGATGGCGTGAAAGCGTCGGCGTAAAGCGTAAACCATGTGAGTGAGAACCGGATATCTATTCATCTCTTTCTATTTCACTATTTCTACTTTACGCCAGGGTTGCACACGTAATATACGTCACGTAAATTACATGGGTTTTTTACGTATATTACGTACGCAAATTACCTCAAAAATTTTGAACACAATACATTTTATTGTGGCGGGAGGTAAAATACGTATTTTACAAATGTAAAAAACTCATGTAATTTACGTCAAAAACTCTGAGTTGCGCGCAACTGTGCAACCCTGCTTTACGCCGACGCTTTAACGCCGTCATAGGACGGTACCTTTATACATGTAGAAATCCACGTGTACAATATGTCTTGTATTATACTTACCCATCCCTGACTGTAGGCCATGAGCACAATAGACCTTTTCATCTCGAATAGGAAATGAAGAATGCGCAATCTCAGTCCGCCATGACAGTCGGTCATATTCAAAAATTCACCATGTATTAACATGGTGAATTTGAATATGACCACCGGAAGTTATTATTATTATTGAGAAAAAATTATTCGAGATGAAAAGGTCTATTATAAGAGAAACACTTAGGCTGCGGTTACACCTCTGCAGGTAGCCTGCCTGCCTGCAGGTCGTCATGGCAATACATAAGAGTAAGAGAGTCAGACAATTTAAATTATTCGTCTCCTCTCTCCCACTCTCGTGGCGGCTGCCTGCGCAGGCAGGCAGGCAGCTGAGGTGTGACCGTGCCATAACCGCAGCTTTACTGGTGCTAAATATCGCTTTCTCTTTCTATTAAACGGACATTTCTATAGAGAATATCCCCACTCTATTTATATTATTTCTATGGACAAATTGACATTTCTTTGTTTTTTGTAAGTTTCATCTTCGGCTATTTTCTTAAAATATCGAATTTTGAAAAGAGAATAAATTAATTGATAGTTTTAATTGCTATTAAAAGTGATTATTTTTAAATATGTCTAATCATTTTTAGACATACCAAAAACTTAAATGAGATCTTTCCAGTCATAAAGTTTGATATAGAAACGTGATTGTCATTTGTGACCATTTTGATTGCAAATTAAAAACATCATGAATGTCAAAAGCTCAAGGTAAAAAATTTTTTATTAAATATAAATTGCTCAATTGACATAAATCTGATTTTATTACTATTTTCGATATTTCTTTTAAGAAAAATTCTGCTTTAAATTATTTCTTTCGAATATAAAATTAAAATAATTTACAAAATTTTGATTATTTCATGAAAAAATAGCAAATATTTTATTCTTTGACTTTGGCTGCAAAGAATTTTCTAATTGTTTTTATGTTTGTTGATTAATTGTTTAAACTGGAATTTTATTTAAATAAAGATTTAAATATGTTGAAATTTTTTAATATTGAGTATCAGTAAATTTTCTATTTCTTGGTTTTTACTGCATGAAATTTTTAAAATACTCTATTATTAAATTGACAGGTGATTAATTAGTTATTTAGAAAAATTATATGACTATGCTGTTTTAGTTTAATTTATTTAGTAATGCAAAAGTGTAATAAAATATAACATATTTTGTACTTTTAAAATGTATTATAGAAAGATAGAATTTATAAGTGTGAAACATAAATGTTTTGTTTATATTCAATGTAAAATTCAATTTATTTCGGTTTAGACTTTTCTAAAACATTGAAAATTTTACTTTTATTTAAAACTTAGTATTTTTAGATTTTGATTATCGTTATATAATAATCTGGCAATCGAAGAGTTTTTTTGGTGAATAAATCATTCTATCTTATAGAATAACATTATTTCTATCAAGTTTCATCTAAACTTGCAGGTCAATCTTATGAATTTTGCACTGCAAATTTGTTACAAACTATAGGTTATATATCGAAAAACATTTTCTAAACGAATTTTTTAAGATCGTTAATGAATTAAATTAATATTTATAATTTCAATACGAACAATATTTTTTTCAATTTTCATAAACAAATATCTTTTGATTTGAGAGTTAGTTCTTTCAATACAATTATAGGCAATCTAAAAAAAGAATACTTAAAATGAAAAGTGTCTTAATAATATTTTTACATACACTATATTTATGTAATTTTTCCCGTTTTATGTCAGTAATCTGCTGTCCTGATTTAAAAACACCACATCTACATTTTTTATCAAAAATGAGTTTTTTATATCGTTGGACACGTAAAAAAAGACGAATTTTTTTATGCTAATTAGAATTATTAATCTTAATTAATTTTCGAGTTAAATAGGAGTTAATTTTACTAAAAAAACACTATCTACATCGATTTCCGTCAAATCCTGATTCTAAATAGCCTATCTACAGACAATCTACAGGTTTTTGAGGATTAATTGTTTTAAAATAAAAAATATAAGTTTCAGTAAAAATGTAAAATCTGTTTTTTTTTACTTTTTAAATTTAGTAAAGATTTTAAAGGTTGGTTTCGTTAAGAATCCACATTTATTTAATTTTAAATGTTAAGCTTTTCGTCCATCGAGGGCAGACCACATCAGACATATTTTTAGAAAACTGCAAATTTACAAAATATAACATGACAGAATGAAAAAGAACAAAATGTCATGTTGTATTTTGTAAATTTGCAGTTCTCTAAAAATATGTCTGAAGAGGTCTGCCGTCGATGGACGTAAATCTTAACCTTTTAAATTAA
>JAVJHS010000406.1:0-27678 GCA_032873175.1 Leptopilina drosophilae | reverse complement strand
GTCACTCTTTTGGGAAAAATAATTAATTTTTGATTTGATTTCACAGAACGATCAGGGACACAAGATCAGACCCTTGAGAATAACATTTCAAACAGAAAACGAGGCAATGTCTCTGTTTCAAGCGTTTCTGTCAGCGAAAAAATTGGAATCAAATCACAAATTTTTGGAGAAGGTATGGATTCAGTGGGACAGAACGAAGATTCAATTAGAGGAAATAAGAAATTTGAAGCAGGAACTCGAGAGCAGACGTCAAAAGGGAGAGGTGGATCTTCGAATTGTTTATCGTCGCGACACAGCTGTTATTGTGACGAAGAGCAAGGAGAAGTGAGACAAGCTGGTTGTATATCAAGTTCTCATGACTGTATTGAGCCTCGCACACATTCTTGCAATGTTATCCCTTCCACTTCCTTCAATGAGAGAGAATTGGATTCTCGCTTACCCAAGTGTATTTCTCCTTCTCTGGTTTCGCATCATTCTGATCTAAGTGTGTACTATCAAAACGTCAGAGGTGTAAGAACAAAAATTGAAATTCTAGCCTGTTCACTCTTACTATCTAAGCATGATATTATTATTTTTACAGAAACATGGCTTAACGGTGACTTTAAATCTTCTGAACTTGGTTTTTTTAACTATAATGTTTTTAGATTTGATAGAAACCTACAGTCTAGTGATAGTTTACGTGGGGGTGGAGTTTTAATAGCTACGAATTCGAAATTACATGCTTCACAAATAATAACCTCTGTTGTAAACATTGAGCACGTTTTTGTTAAATTCTCTTATAACTCAAATCTGTACATTATTGGGTCTTTTCATGTACCACCTAATGCGAACTTAAACATTTTTTTAATTATATGCCGGCTTCTTGAAGATATTTCAAATTGTTATCCCTCTGCTATACTATGTCTCTTGGGGGATTTTAATATGCCTTTTATTTTATGGAATGATTCCGAAATTAGCGGTCCTTCTTGTACATCGAAGCCAGGGTCATCTCGTATGTGTAAACAAATAGCTAATACAGTTTCTGATACTATTGATTTTTTAAACTTGTTTCAAGTAAATGCATTTGAAAATATTTTTGGTTCTTTATTAGATTTGGTGTTAATTAACTTTCATAATTATACTTTACAACTATCGGATGAACCTATTCTCCCGATAGATAATTATCACCCACCATTATTATTTATTATTCATTTTGTTGAAAATGTACGCAATCATATTACTCCCTCATATTGTAATTTTTATTATGATTTTCGAAATGCTAACTGCGCCGGTATTAATACTTTTTTGAATGATGTGGATTGGAGACTTGTACTTGATGTATCATGTGTTAATGAGGCAGTGGCGATTTTTTATGAGTATGTGTATACAGCTTTTGATTTTTTTGTTCCTGTCAGGGTTAAGCGAGAGTCAACATATCCTCCGTGGTTCACTCACGAGTTGAGACGTCTGATTAGTTTGAAGAAAATAGCCCATATCAAATATAAACAATCAAACACTTTTTTTTACTACAATTGTTTTTCTGATTTAAGAGCTAAATGTAAAAATTTGAGTCGTGAGTGCTATAAAGCTTATAATTTAAAAATGGAAAGTTTAATTTCAAGTAACCCTAAACTATTTTGGAGTTACATTAATTCATCACGAAAGGAAAATAGACTACCAAATTCTATGTTTCGTGAAGATGAAAATGCAAGTAATAGTAGGGACGTGGCTAACTTGTTTGCTAAGCAGTTTAGATCTGTGTAAACGGAATCATCCCCTTCTTCTTTTGAGTCTGATCATTTGTATGTTACTAATAATTTAAATCTTTCATCTTTTGTTATTGAGTCTGATATGATACTTAAAAGAATTAAGGGTTTGGATGTTAATAAGGGTGCTGGGGCTGATGATATTCCTCCTTTCATTCTGAAGACATGCTGTTCCTCTTTTTTGCTGCCTTTGTTAATTATTTTTAATAAATCTTTGTCGAGTGGTGTATATCCGTGCCAATGGAAAAAAGGGATTGTTGTTCCAATTTATAAGGATGGGGTCAGGGGCGATGTATCTAATTACAGGCCTATTACTATTTTGAGTGCAATTCCTAAAATTTTTGAGAGCATTGTTTCTGATGTTTTTTATGCATACTCATCTAATTTTATTATACAGGAACAGCATGGCTTCATGAAGGGTAGGTCAACTGTTACAAATCTTAGCATTTTTTCTGATTTCGTAATAAATAGCTTGGAACAGGGGTATCAGGTTGATGCGGTATATACAGATTTTTCGAAGGCGTTTGATAAGGTGGAGCATGTGACTCTCGTTGCGAAACTCAGAGCGATGGGGTTTTCTGGGGAAATTTTATCATGGATTAAAAGCTATTTGACTGGTAGACCCTTAACGGTTCGTGTCAACTATGATTTTTCAGACGATTTTTTCGCTTTGTCGGGAGTTCCTCAGGGTTCGCACCTTGGCCCACTTCTTTTTTTGATACAAATAAATGATATTTATTTAGCTTTTTAGAATTGTTTGCTTTTACTATTTGCTGATGACTTAAAGTTATTTAAAATAATGTATAGTCAGCAATGTGCTATCGATTTACAATCTGATCTTGATCGCTTGAAAGTATGGTGTGAAAATAATTCACTTCCACTAAATATTAAAAAATGTTGTGTTATCTCTTATTCAAAGAAGAACACGACATTAGAATATAATTATAAAATTGGTAACAACATACTTTCAAGAGTGAGCAGAGTGCGTGACCTTGGGGTTATTTTAGATGCGTCATTCACTTTCTTTGAACACATTAATGACATAATTAATAAGTCACTTAGAACGTTGGGATTTGTCAAGAGAAATGCTTTGCATTTCCATAATGCCTCAACCTTGAAATTGCTTTTTTTCACATTGGTTCGGTCAATTATTCTTTATGCCTCTGAGATTTGGTCACCCTGGCAGGAATATCTTTTGATAAGATTGGAGCGAATGCAGAATAGGTTTTTACGCTATGCCGCTGGACAACTTGGCATTACTTATGACCTTTTCTCGCATGATTATGATGATGTTAGGAGACAGTTAAAAATTCCGTCTATCTCATCAAGATTATTGTACTCTGATTTAATGTTTCTTTTTAAAATTGTTAATGGCTTCATTAATTGCCCGAATATTCTGCGTAAGATTAACTTTTCCGTGCCTTACAAGTCATCACGTAATTTTCTTCCTTTTAAAATTAAATTACATAGGACCGACTATGGTGATAATAATGTTTTTGAGAGAATGTGTCGTGAGGCTAATGAATATTCACATGATTTAAATTTTTTTGAAAGTTTTACTCCTAGGTTTGTCACTGCCCTGAGAGATTTATTATTTAATTTTAAGAGTAACACAGAGTAAATTTTTGTTTCATTTTTGTTTATTTGACTATAAGTTAAAATTTTATTTTTTTTCTTTTTTTTTTCTTCTCTTTTTATACCTTATTATTAGTACTTTGTACGAAAGAGCGTTTTTAATTTTGTAAGCCCGTTGATACTTAAATAAATAAATAAAAAAATAAATAAAAGAAAAATTATTTTTTTATTATTAATTATGAAAATTAGAAACGTAAACAATATTCGTTTTTATTTCTATAAAATTTACAATTAAAGGACGGTTTGTTCTTCATAAATTTATTTTTTTTGTATGAATATTTTCTAGAATAATTTTTAATGTAGTTAACATATATTTTTTTTAGTTATTTAAACAATTTAGAGCACTAAATGGTACTTGTTGTTGCAATATTTATGTTAATAAATAAATTAATTAAGTAATTATAATTCATTAAATTACATATTTTTGTGGCATTTAATGTTTCTTGTAAAAATATAAAAATTTCCCGTTTTTGAACTATTCTCTTCGTATCGCAAAAATCACTGTATGAGTGAACCACTTAGAATTTTTTTGAAATTAAAATAATTGTTCAAAAAAAAAATTTCTGTAATTTAATTGTTTAATTTTCTTTTTTACATTCGAATTTTATAATAAAATTGTAAGATTTTTTCTTTTTATACAGAAATTATTATTCCGAAGCAGTCGAAAGTGTGGTTATGTCAGTTATTTTGGAAAAATAATTAATTTACTATTAAAAAGAAGAATTTTTTGTGTTAATTATTATGAAAGTTAGAAACGTAAACAATATTCGTTTTTATTTCTATAAATTTTACAATTAGAAGACGGTTTGTTCTTTATAAATTTATTTTTTCTGTATGAATATTTTCTAGAATAATTTTTAATGTAGTTAACATATATTTTTTTAATTATTTAAACAATTTAGAGCACTAAATGATACTTGTTGTTACAGTAATTATCTAAAAAAATAAATTATTTACTTAAGTAATTAAAGAGGCCTTAAATTACATATTTTTGTGGCATTTAATGTTTCTTGTGAAAATATAAAAATTTCGCTTTTTTTGAACTTTTCTCTTCGTACCGCAATATTCACTGTATGAGTGAATCACGTAGAAATGTTTTGTAATTAAAATAATTGTTCTAATAAAATTAAATTTCTGTAATTTAATTGTTTAATTTTCTGTTTTACAATCGGATTTTCATTAAAATTGTAAGATTTTTTCTTTTTATACAGAAATTATTATTCCGTAGCAGTCAAAAGTGAGGTTATGTCACTGTTTTGGGAAAAATAATTAATTTACTATTTAAAAGAAAAATTATTTTTTTATTATTAATTATGAAAATTAGAAACGTAAACAATATTCGTTTTTATTTCTATAAAATTTACAATTAAAGGACGGTATGTTCTTCATAAATTTATTTTTTTTGTATGAATATTTTCTAGAATAATTTTAATGTAGTTAACATATATTTTTTTAATTATTTAAACAATTTAGAGCACTAAATAGTACTTGTTGTTGCAATATTTATGTTAATAAATAAATTAATTAGGTAATTATAAGGCATTAAATTACATATTTTTGTGGCATTTAATGTTTCTTGTAAAAATATAAAAATTTCCCGTCTTTGAACTATTCTCTTTGTATCGCAAAATTCACTGTATGAGTGAATCACTTAGAATTTTTTTGTAATTAAAATAATTGTTCAAAAAAAAAATTTCTGTAATTTAATTGTTTAATTTTCTTTTTTACATTCGAATTTTATATTAAAATTGTAAGATTTTTTCTTTTTATACAGAAATTATTATTCCGAAGCAGTCGAAAGTGTGGTTATGTCAGTTATTTTGGAAAAATAATTAATTTACAATTAAAAAGAAGAATTTTTTGTGTTATTAATTATGAAAGTTAGAAACGTAAACAATATTCGTTTTTATTTCTATAAATTTTACAATTAGAAGACGGTTTGTTCTTTATAAATTTATTTTTTCTGTATGAATATTTTCTAGAATAATTTTTAATGTAGTTAACATATATTTTTTTAATTATTTAAACAATTTAGAGCACTAAATGATACTTGTTGTTACAATAATTATCTAAAAAAATAAATTAATTACTGAAGTAATTAATGAGGCCTTAAATTACATATTTTTGTGGCATTTAATGTTTCTTGTAAAAATAAAAAAATTTCCCGTTTTTGAACTATTCTCTTCGTATCACAAAATTCACTGTATGAGTGAATCACTTAGAATTTTTTTGTAATTAAAATAATTGTTCAAAAAAAAAATTTCTGAAATTTAATTGTTTAATTTTCTTTGTTACATTCGAATTTTATATTAAAATTGTAAGATTTTTTCTTTTTATACAGAAATTATTATTCCGAAGCAGTCGAAAGTGTGGTTATGTCAGTTATTTTGGAAAAATAATTAATTTACTATTAAAAAGAAGAATTTTTTGTGTTATTAATTATGAAACTTAGAAACGTAAACAATATTCGTTTTTATTTCTATAAATGTTACAATTTAAAGACGGTTTGTTCTTCATAAATTTATTTTTTCTGTATGAATATTTTCTAGAATAATTTTTAATGTAGTTAACAGATATTTTTTTAATTATTTAAACAATTTAGAGCACTAAATGATACTTGTTGTTACAATATTTATGTTAATAAATAAATTAATTAAGTAATTATAAGGCATTAAATTACATATTTTAGTGGCATTTAATATTTCTTGTAAAAATATAAAATTTCCCGTTTTTGAACTTTTTTCTTCGTACCGCAAAATTCACTGTATGAGTGAATCACTTACAATTTTTTTGTAATTAAAATAATTGTTAAAAAAAAAAATTTCTGTAATTTAATTGTTTAATTTTCTTTTTTACATTCGAATTTTATAATAAAATTGTAAGATTTTTTCTTTTTATACAGAAATTATTATTCCGAAGCAGTCGAAAGTGTGGTTATGTCAGTTATTTTGGAAAAATAATTAATTTACTATTAAAATGAAGAATTTTTTGTGTTATTAATTATGAAAGTTAAAAACGTAAACAATATTCGTTTTTATTTCTATAAATTTTACAATTAAAAGACGGTTTGTTCTTCATAAATTTATTTTTTCTGTATGAATATTTTCTAGAATAATTTTTAATGTAGTTAACATATATTTTTTTAATTATTTAAACAATTTAGAGCACTAAATGATACTTGTTGTTACAGTAATTATCTAAAAAAATAAATTAATTACTTAAGTAATTAAAGAGGCCTTAAATTGCATATTTTTGTGGCATTTAATGTTTCTTGTAAATATATAAAAATTTCCCGTTTTTGAACTATTGTCTTCGTATCGCAAAATTCACTGTATGAGTGAATCACTTAGAATTTTTTTGTAATTAAAATAATTGTTCAAAAAAAAAATTTCTGAAATTTAATTGTTTAATTTTCTTTTTTACATTTGAATTTTATATTAAAATTGTAAGATTTTTTTTTTATACAGAAATTATTATTCCGTAGCAGTCGAAAGTGTGGTTATGTCAGTTATTTTGGAAAAATAATTAATTTACTATTAAAAAGAAGAATTTTTTGTGTTATTAATTATGAAAGTTAGAAACGTAAACAATATTCGTTTTTATTTCTATAAATTTTACAATTAAAAGACGGTTTGTTCTTCATAAATTTATTTTTTCTGTATGAATATATTCTAGAATAATTTTTAATGTAGTTAACATATATTTTTTTAATTATTTAAACAATTTAGAGCACTAAATGATACTTGTTGTTACAGTAATTATCTAAAAAAATAAATTAATTACTTAAGTAATTAAAGAGGCCTTAAATTACATATTTTTGTGGCATTTAATGTTTCTTGTAAAAATATAAAAATTTCGCTTTTTTTGAACTTTTCTCTTCGTACCGCAATATTCACTGTATGAGTGAATCACGTAGAAATGTTTTGTAATTAAAATAATTGTTTTAAAAAAATTAAATTTCTGTAATTTAATTGTTTAATTTTCTGTTTTACAATCGGATTTTCATTAAAATTGTAAGATTTTTTCTTTTTATACAGAAATTATTATTCCGTAGCAGTCGAAAGTGTGGTTATGTCAGTTATTTTGGAAAAATAATTAATTTACAATTAAAAAGAAGAATTTTTTGTGTTATTAATTATGAAAATTAGAAACGCAAACAATATTCTTTTTTATTTCTATAAATTTTTACAATTAAAAGACGGTTTGTTCTTCATAAATTTATTTTTTCTGTATGAATATGTTCTAGAATAATTTTTAATGTAGTTAACATATATTTTTTTTTAGTTATTTAAACAATTTAGAGCACTAAATGGTACTTGTTGTTGCAATATTTATGTTAATAAATAAATTAATTAAGTAATTATAAGGCATTAAATTACATATTTTTGTGGCATTTAATGTTTCTTGTAAAAATATAAAATTTCCCGTTTTTGAACTTTTCTCTTCGTACCGCAAAATTCACTGTATGAGTGAATCACTTAGAATATTTTTGAAATTAAAATAATTGTTCAAAAAAAAAATTTCTGTAATTTAATTGTTTAATTTTCTTTTTTTCATTCGAATTTTATATTAAAATTGTAAGATTTTTTCTTTTTATACTGAAATTATTATTCCATAGCAGTCGAAATTGTGGTTATGTCACTTACTTTGGAAAAATAATTAATTTACTATTAAAAAGAAGAATTTTTTGTGTTATTAATTATGAAAATTAGAAACTTAATCAATATTCGTTTTTATTTCTATAAAATTTACAATTAAAGGACGGTTTGTTCTTCATAAATTTATTTTTTCTGTATGAATTTTTTCTAGAATAATTTTTAATGTAGTTAACATATATTTTTTTAATTATTCAAACAATTTAGAGCACTAAATGATACTTGTTGTTACAGTAATTATCTAAAAAAATAAATTAATTACTTAAGTAATTAAAGAGGCCTTAAATTACATATTTTTGTGGCATTTAATGTTTCTTGTAAAAATATAAAAATTTCGCTTTTTTTGAACTTTTCTCTTCGCACCGCAATATTCACTGTATGAGTGAATCACGTAGAAATGTTTTGTAATTAAAAAATTTGTTTTAAAAAAATTAAATTTCTGTAATTTAATTGTTGAATTTTCTGTTTTACAATCGGATTTTCATGAAAATTGTAAGATTTTTTCTTTTTATACAGAAATTATTATTCCGTAGCAGTCGAAATTGTGGTTATGTCAATTATTTTGCAAAAATAATTAATTTTCTATTAAAAAGAAGAATTTTTGGAGTTATTAATTATGAAAGTTAGAAACGTAAACAATATTCGTTTTTATTTCTATAAATTTTACAATTAAAAGACGGTTTGTTCTTTATAAATTTCTTTTTTCTGTATGAATATTTTCTGGAATAATTTTTAATGTAGTTAACATATATTTTTTAATTATTTAAACAATTTAGAGCACTAAATGATACTTGTTTTTACAATAAATATCTAAAAAAATAAATTAATTACTTAAGTAATTAAAGAGGCATTAAATTACATATTTTTGTGGCATTTAATGTTTCTTGTAAATATATAAAATTTTCCCGTTTTTGAACTATTCTCTTCGTATCGCAAAATTCACTGTATGAGTGAATCACTTAGAATTTTTTTGTAATTAAAATAATTGTTCAAAAAAAAAAAAATTTCTGAAATTTAATTGTTTAATTTTCTTTTTTACATTCGAATTTTATATTAAAATTGTAAGATTTTTTCTTTTTATACAGAAATTATTATTCCGTAGCAGTCGAAAGTGTGATTATGTCAGTTATTTTGGAAAAATAATTAATTTACTATTAAAAAGAAGAATTTTTTGTGTTATTAATTATGAAAGTTAGAAACGTAAACAATATTCGTTTTTATTTCTATAAATTTTACAATTAAAAGACGGTTTGTTCTTCATAAATTTATTTTTTCTGTATGAATATTTTCTAGAATAATTTTTAATGTAGTTAACATATATTTTTTTAATTATTTAAACAATTTAGAGCACTAAATGATACTTGTTGTTACAGTAATTATCTAAAAAAATAAATTAATTACTTAAGTAATTAAAGAGGCCTTAAATTACATATTTTTGTGGCATTTAATGTTTCTTGTAAAAATATAAAAATTTCGCTTTTTTTGAACTTTTCTCTTCGTACCGCAATATTCACTGTATGAGTGAATCACGTAGAAATGTTTTGTAATTAAAATAATTGTTTTAAAAAAATTAAATTTCTGTAATTTAATTGTTTAATTTTCTGTTTTACAATCGGATTTTCATTAAAATTGTAAGATTTTTTCTTTTTATACAGAAATTATTATTCCGTAGCAGTCAAAAGTGAGGTTATGTCACTCTTTTGGGAAAAATAATTAATTTTTGATTTGATTTCACAGAACGATCAGGGACACAAGATCAGACCCTTGAGAATAACATTTCAAACAGAAAACGAGGCAATGTCTCTGTTTCAAGCGTTTCTGTCAGCGAAAAATTTGGAATCAAATCACAAATTTTTGGAGAAGGTATGGATTCAGTGGGACAGAACGAAGATTCAATTAGAGGAAATAAGAAATTTGAAGCAGGAACTCGAGAGCAGACGTCAAAAGGGAGAGGTGGATCTTCGAATTGTTTATCGTCGCGACACAGCTGTTATTGTGACGAAGAGCAAGGAGAAGTGAGACAAGCTGGTTGTATATCAAGTTCTCATGACTGTATTGAGCCTCGCACACATTCTTGCAATGTTATCCCTTCCACTTCCTTCAATGAGAGAGAATTGGATTCTCGCTTACCCAAGTGTATTTCTCCTTCTCTGGTTTCGCATCATTCTGATCTATGTGTGTACTATCAAAACGTCAGAGGTGTAAGAACAAAAATTGAAATTCTAGCCTGTTCACTCTTACTATCTAAGCATGATATTATTATTTTTACAGAAACATGGCTTAACGGTGACTTTAAATCTTCTGAACTTGGTTTTTTTAACTATAATGTTTTTAGATTTGATAGAAACCTACAGTCTAGTGATAGTTTACGTGGGGGTGGAGTTTTAATAGCTACGAATTCGAAATTACATGCTTCACAAATAATAACCTCTGTTGTAAACATTGAGCACGTTTTTGTTAAATTCTCTTATAACTCAAATCTGTACATTATTGGGTCTTTTCATGTACCACCTAATGCGAACTTAAACATTTTTTTAATTATATGCCGGCTTCTTGAAGATATTTCAAATTGTTATCCCTCTGCTATACTATGTCTCTTGGGGGATTTTAATATGCCTTTTATTTTATGGAATGATTCCGAAATTAGCGGTCCTTCTTGTACATCGAAGCCAGGGTCATCTCGTATGTGTAAACAAATAGCTAATACAGTTTCTGATACTATTGATTTTTTAAACTTGTTTCAAGTAAATGCATTTGAAAATATTTTTGGTTCTTTATTAGATTTGGTGTTAATTAACTTTCATAATTATACTTTACAACTATCGGATGAACCTATTCTCCCGATAGATAATTATCACCCACCATTATTATTTATTATTCATTTTGTTGAAAATGTACGCAATCATATTACTACCTCATATTGTAATTTTTATTATGATTTTCGAAATGCTAACTGCGCCGGTATTAATACTTTTTTGAATGATGTGGATTGGAGACTTGTACTTGATGTATCATGTGTTAATGAGGCAGTGGCGATTTTTTATGAGTATGTGTATACAGCTTTTGATTTTTTTGTTCCTGTCAGGGTTAAGCGAGAGTCAACATATCCTCCGTGGTTCACTCACGAGTTGAGACGTCTGATTAGTTTGAAGAAAATAGCCCATATCAAATATAAACAATCAAACACTTTTTTTCACTACAATTGTTTTTCTGATTTAAGAGCTAAATGTAAAAATTTGAGTCGTGAGTGCTATAAAGCTTATAATTTAAAAATGGAAAGTTTAATTTCAAGTAACCCTAAACTATTTTGGAGTTACATTAATTCATCACGAAAGGAAAATAGACTACCAAATTCTATGTTTCGTGAAGATGAAAATGCAAGTAATAGTAGGGACGTGGCTAACTTGTTTGCTAAGCAGTTTAGATCTGTGTATACGGAATCATCCCCTTCTTCTTTTGAGTCTGATCATTTGTATGTTACTAATAATTTAAATCTTTCATCTTTTGTTATTGAGTCTGATATGATACTTAAAAGAATTAAGGGTTTGGATGTTAATAAGGGTGCTGGGGCTGATGATATTCCTCCTTTCATTCTGAAGGCATGCTGTTCCTCTTTTTTGCTGCCTTTGTTAATTATTTTTAATAAATCTTTGTCGAGTGGTGCATATCCGTGCCAATGGAAAAAAGGGATTGTTGTTCCAATTTATAAGGATGGGGTCAGGGGCGATGTATCTAATTACAGGCCTATTACTATTTTGAGTGCAATTCCTAAAATTTTTGAGAGCATTGTTTCTGATGTTTTTTATGCATACTCATCTAATTTTATTATACAGGAACAGCATGGCTTCGTGAAGGGTAGGTCAACTGTTACAAATCTTAGCATTTTTTCTGATTTCGTAATAAATAGCTTGGAACAGGGGTATCAGGTTGATGCGGTATATACAGATTTTTCGAAGGCGTTTGATAAGGTGGAGCATGTGACTCTCGTTGCGAAACTCAGAGCGATGGGGTTTTCTGGGGAAATTTTATCATGGATTAAAAGCTATTTGACTGGTAGACCCTTAACGGTTCGTGTCAACTATGATTTTTCAGACGATTTTTTCGCTTTGTCGGGAGTTCCTCAGGGTTCGCACCTTGGTCCACTTCTTTTTTTGACACAAATAAATGATATTTATTTAGCTTTTCAGAATTGTTTGTTTTTACTATTTGCTGATGACTTAAAGTTATTTAAAATAATGTATAGTCAGCAATGTGCCATCGATTTACAATCTGATCTTGATCGCTTGAAAGTATGGTGTGAAAATAATTCACTTCCACTAAATATTAAAAAATGTTGTGTTATCTCTTATTCAAAGAAGAACACGACATTAGAATATAATTATAAAATTGGTAACAACATACTTTCAAGAGTGAGCAGAGTGCGTGACCTTGGGGTTATTTTAGATGCGTCATTCACTTTCTTTGAACACATTAATGACATAATTAATAAGTCACTTAGAACGTTGGGATTTGTCAAGAGAAATGCTTTGCATTTTCATAATGCCTCAACCTTGAAATTGCTTTTTTTCACATTGGTTCGGTCAATTATTCTTTATGCCTCTGAGATTTGGTCACCCTGGCAGGAATATCTTTTGATAAGATTGGAGCGAGTGCAGAATAGGTTTTTACGCTATGCCGCTGGACAACTTGGCATTACTTATGACCTTTTCTCGCATGATTATGATGATGTTAGGAGACAGTTAAAAATTCCGTCTATCTCATCAAGATTATTGTACTCTGATTTAATGTTTCTTTTTAAAATTGTTAATGGCTTCATTAATTGCCCGAATATTCTGCGTAAGATTAACTTTTCCGTGCCTTACAAGTCATCACGTAATTTTCTTCCTTTTAAAATTAAATTACATAGGACCGACTATGGTGATAATAATGTTTTTGAGAGAATGTGTCGTGAGGCTAATGAATATTCACATGATTTAAATTTTTTTGAAAGTTTTACTCCTAGGTTTGTCACTGCCCTGAGAGATTTATTATTTAATTTTAAGAGTAACACAGAGTAAATTTTTGTTTCATTTTTGTTTATTTGACTATAAGTTAAAATTTTATTTTTTTTCTTTTTTTTTTCTTCTCTTTTTATACCTTATTATTAGTACTTTGTACGAAAGGGCGTTTTTAATTTTGTAAGCCCGTTGATACTTAAATAAATAAATAAAAAAATAAATAAAAGAAAAATTATTTTTTTATTATTAATTATGAAAATTAGAAACGTAAACAATATTCGTTTTTATTTCTATAAAATTTACAATTAAAGGACGGTTTGTTCTTCATAAATTTATTTTTTTTGTATGAATATTTTCTAGAATAATTTTTAATGTAGTTAACATATATTTTTTTTTAGTTATTTAAACAATTTAGAACACTAAATGGTACTTGTTGTTGCAATATTTATGTTAATAAATAAATTAATTAAGTAATTATAATTCATTAAATTACATATTTTTGTGGCATTTAATGTTTCTTGTAAAAATATAAAAATTTCCCGTTTTTGAACTATTCTCTTCGTATCGCAAAAATCACTGTATGAGTGAACCACTTAGAATTTTTTTGAAATTAAAATAATTGTTCAAAAAAAAAAATTTCTGTAATTTAATTGTTTAATTTTCTTTTTTACATTCGAATTTTATAATAAAATTGTAAGATTTTTTCTTTTTATACAGAAATTATTATTCCGAAGCAGTCGAAAGTGTGGTTATGTCAGTTATTTTGGAAAAATAATTAATTTACTATTAAAAAGAAGAATTTTTTGTGTTAATTATTATGAAAGTTAGAAACGTAAACAATATTCGTTTTTATTTCTATAAATTTTACAATTAGAAGACGGTATGTTCTTCATAAATTTATTTTTTTTGTATGAATATTTTCTAGAATAATTTTAATGTAGTTAACATATATTTTTTTAATTATTTAAACAATTTAGAGCACTAAATGGTACTTGTTGTTGCAATATTTATGTTAATAAATAAATTAATTAAGTAATTATAAGGCATTAAATTACATATTTTTGTGGCATTTAATGTTTCTTGTAAAAATATAAAAATTTCCCGTTTTTGAACTATTCTCTTTGTATCGCAAAATTCACTGTATGAGTGAATCACTTAGAATTTTTTTGTAATTAAAATAATTGTTCAAAAAAAAAATTTCTGAAATTTAATTGTTTAATTTTCTTTTTTACATTCGAATTTTATATTAAAATTGTAAGATTTTTTCTTTTTATACAGAAATTATTATTCCGAAGCAGTCGAAAGTGTGGTTATGTCAGTTATTTTGGAAAAATAATTAATTTACTATTAAAAAGAAGAATTTTTTGTGTTATTAATTATGAAACTTAGAAACGTAAACAATATTCGTTTTTATTTCTATAAATTTTACAATTTAAAGACGGTTTGTTCTTCATAAATTTATTTTTTCTGTATGAATATTTTCTAGAATAATTTTTAATGTAGTTAACAGATATTTTTTAAATTATTTAAACAATTTAGAGCACTAAATGATACTTGTTGTTACAATATTTATGTTAATAAATAAATTAATTAAGTAATTATAAGGCATTAAATTACATATTTTAGTGGCATTTAATGTTTCTTGTAAAAATATAAAATTTCCCGTTATTGAACTTTTTCTTCGTACCGCAAAATTCACTGTATGAGTGAATCACTTACAATTTTTTTGTAATTAAAATAATTGTTAAAAAAAAAATTTCTGTAATTTAATTGTTTAATTTTCTTTTTTACATTCAAATTTTATAATAAAATTGTAAGATTTTTTCTTTTTATACAGAAATTATTATTCCGAAGCAGTCGAAAGTGTGGTTATGTCAGTTATTTTGGAAAAATAATTAATTTACTATTAAAAAGAAGAATTTTTTGTGTTATTAATTATGAAAGTTAGAAACGTAAACAATATTCGTTTTTATTTCTATAAATTTTACAATTAAAAGACGGTTTGTTCTTCATAAATTTATTTTTTCTGTATGAATATTTTCTAGAATAATTTTTAATGTAGTTAACATATATTTTTTTAATTATTTAAACAATTTAGAGCACTAAATGATACTTGTTGTTACAGTAATTATCTAAAAAAATAAATTAATTACTTAAGTAATTAAAGAGGCCTTAAATTGCATATTTTTGTGGCATTTAATGTTTCTTGTAAATATATAAAAATTTCCCGTTTTTGAACTATTCTCTTCGTATCGCAAAATTCACTGTATGAGTGAATCACTTAGAATTTTTTTGTAATTAAAATAATTGTTCAAAAAAAAAATTTCTGAAATTTAATTGTTTAATTTTCTTTTTTACATTCGAATTTTATATTAAAATTGTAAGATTTTTTCTTTTTATACAGAAATTATTATTCCGTAGCAGTCGAAAGTGTGGTTATGTCAGTTATTTTGGAAAAATAATTAATTTACTATTAAAAAGAAGAATTTTTTGTGTTATTAATTATGAAAGTTAGAAACGTAAACAATATTCGTTTTTATTTCTATAAATTTTACAATTAAAGAACATTTTGTTCTGCATAAATTTATTTTTTTTGTATGAATATTTTCTAGAATAATTTTTAATGTAGTTAACATATATTTTTTTTAGTTATTTAAACAATTTAGAGCACTAAATGGTACTTGTTGTTGCAATATTTATGTTAATAAATAAATTAATTAAGTAATTATAAGGCATTAAATTACATATTTTTGTGGCATTTAATGTTTCTTGTAAAAATATAAAAATTTCCCGTTTTTGAACTATTCTCTTCGTATCGCAAAATTCACTGTATGAGTGAATCACTTAGAATTTTTTTGTAATTAAAATAATTGTTCAAAAAAAAAATTTCTGAAATTTAATTGTTTAATTTTCTTTTTTACATTCGAATTTTATATTAAAATTGTAAGATTTTTTCTTTTTATACAGAAATTATTATTCCGTAGCAGTCGAAAGTGTGGTTATGTCAGTTATTTTGGAAAAATAATTAATTTACTATTAAAAAGAAGAATTTTTTGTGTTATTAATTATGAAAGTTAGAAACGTAAACAATATTCGTTTTTATTTCTATAAATTTTACAATTAAAAGACGGTTTGTTCTTCATAAATTTATTTTTTCTGTATGAATATTTTCTAGAATAATTTTTAATGTAGTTAACATATATTTTTTTAATTATTTAAACAATTTAGAGCACTAAATGATACTTGTTGTTACAATAATTATCTAAAAAAATAAATTAATTACTGAAGTAATTAATGAGGCCTTAAATTACATATTTTTGTGGCATTTAATGTTTCTTGTAAAAATATAAAAATTTCCCGTTTTTGAACTATTCTCTTCGTATCGCAAAATTCACTGTATGAGTGAATCACTTAGAATTTTTTTGTAATTAAAATAATTGTTCAAAAAAAAAATTTCTGAAATTTAATTGTTTAATTTTCTTTTTTACATTCGAATTTTATATTAAAATTGTAAGATTTTTTCTTTTTATACAGAAATTATTATTCCGAAGCAGTCGAAAGTGTGGTTATGTCAGTTATTTTGGAAAAATAATTAATTTACTATTAAAAAGAAGAATTTTTTATGTTATTAATTATGAAAGTTAGAAACGTAAACAATATTCGTTTTTATTTCTATAAATTTTACAATTAAAAGACGGTTTGTTCTTCATAAATTTATTTTTTCTGTATGAATATTTTCTATAATAATTTTTAATGTAGTTAACATATATTTTTTTAATTATTTAAACAATTTAGAGCACTAAATGATACTTGTTGTTACAGTAATTATCTAAAAAAATAAATTAATTACTTAAGTAATTAAAGAGGCCTTAAATTACATATTTTTGTGGCATTTAATGTTTCTTGTAAAAATATAAAAATTTCGCTTTTTTTGAACTTTTCTCTTCGTACCGCAATATTCACTGTATGAGTGAATCACGTAGAAATGTTTTGTAATTAAAATAATTGTTTTAAAAAAATTAAATTTCTGTAATTTAATTGTTTAATTTTCTGTTTTACAATCGGATTTTCATTAAAATTGTAAGATTTTTTCTTTTTATACAGAAATTATTATTCCGTAGCAGTCAAAAGTGAGGTTATGTCACTCTTTTGGGAAAAATAATTAATTTTTGATTTGATTTCACAGAACGATCAGGGACACAAGATCAGACCCTTGAGAATAACATTTCAAACAGAAAACGAAGCAATGTCTCTGTTTCAAGCGTTTCTGTCAGCGAAAAAATTGGAATCAAATCACAAATTTTTGGAGAAGGTATGGATTCAGTGGGACAGAACGAAGATTCAATTAGAGGAAATAAGAAATTTGAAGCAGGAACTCGAGAGCAGACGTCAAAAGGGAGAGGCGGATCTTCGAATTGTTTATCGTCGCGACACAGCTGTTATTGTGACGAAGAGCAAGGAGAAGTGAGACAAGCTGGTTGTATATCAAGTTCTCATGACTGTATTGAGCCTCGCACACATTCTTGCAATGTTATCCCTTCCACTTCCTTCAATGAGAGAGAATTGGATTCTCGCTTACCCAAGTGTATTTCTCCTTCTCTGGTTTCGCATCATTCTGATCTAAGTGTGTACTATCAAAACGTCAGAGGTGTAAGAACAAAAATTGAAATTCTAGCCTGTTCACTCTTACTATCTAAGCATGATATTATTATTTTTACAGAAACATGGCTTAACGGTGACTTTAAATCTTCTGAACTTGGTTTTTTTAACTATAATGTTTTTAGATTTGATAGAAACCTACAGTCTAGTGATAGTTTACGTGGGGGTGGAGTTTTAATAGCTACGAATTCGAAATTACATGCTTCACAAATAATAACCTCTGTTGTAAACATTGAGCACGTTTTTGTTAAATTCTCTTATAACTCAAATCTGTACATTATTGGGTCTTTTCATGTACCACCTAATGCGAACTTAAACATTTTTTTAATTATTTGCCGGCTTCTTGAAGATATTTCAAATTGTTATCCCTCTGCTATACTATGTCTCTTGGGGGATTTTAATATGCCTTTTATTTTATGGAATGATTCCGAAATTAGCGGTCCTTCTTGTACATCGAAGCCAGGGTCATCTCGTATGTGTAAACAAATAGCTAATACAGTTTCTGATACTATTGATTTTTTAAACTTGTTTCAAGTAAATGCATTTGAAAATATTTTTGGTTCTTTATTAGATTTGGTGTTAATTAACTTTCATAATTATACTTTACAACTATCGGATGAACCTATTCTCCCGATAGATAATTATCACCCACCATTATTATTTATTATTCATTTTGTTGAAAATGTACGCAATCATATTACTACCTCATATTGTAATTTTTATTATGATTTTCGAAATGCTAACTGCGCCGGTATTAATACTTTTTTGAATGATGTGGATTGGAGACTTGTACTTGATGTATCATGTGTTAATGAGGCAGTGGCGATTTTTTATGAGTATGTGTATACAGCTTTTGATTTTTTTGTTCCTGTCAGGGTTAAGCGAGAGTCAACATATCCTCCGTGGTTCACTCACGAGTTGAGACGTCTGATTAGTTTGAAGAAAATAGCCCATATCAAATATAAACAATCAAACACTTTTTTTCACTACAATTGTTTTTCTGATTTAAGAGCTAAATGTAAAAATTTGAGTCGTGAGTGCTATAAAGCTTATAATTTAAAAATGGAAAGTTTAATTTCAAGTAACCCTAAACTATTTTGGAGTTACATTAATTCATCACGAAAGGAAAATAGACTACCAAATTCTATGTTTCGTGAAGATGAAAATGCAAGTAATAGTAGGGACGTGGCTAACTTGTTTGCTAAGCAGTTTAGATCTGTGTATACGGAATCATCCCCTTCTTCTTTTGAGTCTGATCATTTGTATGTTACTAATAATTTAAATCTTTCATCTTTTGTTATTGAGTCTGATATGATACTTAAAAGAATTAAGGGTTTGGATGTTAATAAGGGTGCTGGGGCTGATGATATTCCTCCTTTCATTCTGAAGACATGCTGTTCCTCTTTTTTGCTGCCTTTGTTAATTATTTTTAATAAATCTTTGTCGAGTGGTGTATATCCGTGCCAATGGAAAAAAGGGATTGTTGTTCCAATTTATAAGGATGGGGTCAGGGGCGATGTATCTAATTACAGGCCTATTACTATTTTGAGTGCAATTCCTAAAATTTTTGAGAGCATTGTTTCTGATGTTTTTTATGCATACTCATCTAATTTTATTATACAGGAACAGCATGGCTTCATGAAGGGTAGGTCAACTGTTACAAATCTTAGCATTTTTTCTGATTTCGTAATAAATAGCTTGGAACAGGGGTATCAGGTTGATGCGGTATATACAGATTTTTCGAAGGCGTTTGATAAGGTGGAGCATGTGACTCTCGTTGCGAAACTCAGAGCGATGGGGTTTTCTGGGGAAATTTTATCATGGATTAAAAGCTATTTGACTGGTAGACCCTTAACGGTTCGTGTCAACTATGATTTTTCAGACGATTTTTTCGCTTTGTCGGGAGTTCCTCAGGGTTCGCACCTTGGCCCACTTCTTTTTTTGATACAAATAAATGATATTTATTTAGCTTTTTAGAATTGTTTGCTTTTACTATTTGCTGATGACTTAAAGTTATTTAAAATAATGTATAGTCAGCAATGTGCTATCGATTTACAATCTGATCTTGATCGCTTGAAAGTATGGTGTGAAAATAATTCACTTCCACTAAATATTAAAAAATGTTGTGTTATCTCTTATTCAAAGAAGAACACGACATTAGAATATAATTATAAAATTGGTAACAACATACTTTCAAGAGTGAGCAGAGTGCGTGACCTTGGGGTTATTTTAGATGCGTCATTCACTTTCTTTGAACACATTAATGACATAATTAATAAGTCACTTAGAACGTTGGGATTTGTCAAGAGAAATGCTTTGCATTTCCATAATGCCTCAACCTTGAAATTGCTTTTTTTCACATTGGTTCGGTCAATTATTCTTTATGCCTCTGAGATTTGGTCACCCTGGCAGGAATATCTTTTGATAAGATTGGAGCGAGTGCAGAATAGGTTTTTACGCTATGCCGCTGGACAACTTGGCATTACATATGACCTTTTCTCGCATGATTATGATGATGTTAGGAGACAGTTAAAAATTCCGTCTATCTCATCAAGATTATTGTACTCTGATTTAATGTTTCTTTTTAAAATTGTTAATGGCTTCATTAATTGCCCGAATATTCTGCGTAAGATTAACTTTTCCGTGCCTTACAAGTCATCACGTAATTTTCTTCCTTTTAAAATTAAATTACATAGGACCGACTATGGTGATAATAATGTTTTTGAGAGAATGTGTCGTGAGGCTAATGAATATTCACATGATTTAAATTTTTTTGAAAGTTTTACTCCTAGGTTTGTCACTGCCCTGAGAGATTTATTATTTAATTTTAAGAGTAACACAGCGTAAATTTTTGTTTCATTTTTGTTTATTTGACTATAAGTTAAAATTTTATTTTTTTTCTTTTTTTTTCTTCTCTTTTTATACCTTATTATTAGTACTTTGTACGAAAGGGCGTTTTTAATTTTGTAAGCCCGTTGATACTTAAATAAATAAATAAAAAAATAAATAAAAGAAAAATTATTTTTTTATTATTAATTATGAAAATTAGAAACGTAAACAATATTCGTTTTTATTTCTATAAAATTTACAATTAAAGGACGGTTTGTTCTTCATAAATTTATTTTTTTTGTATGAATATTTTCTAGAATAATTTTTAATGTAGTTAACATATATTTTTTTTTAGTTATTTAAACAATTTAGAGCACTAAATGGTACTTGTTGTTGCAATATTTATGTTAATAAATAAATTAATTAAGTAATTATAATTCATTAAATTACATATTTTTGTGGCATTTAATGTTTCTTGTAAAAATATAAAAATTTCCCGTTTTTGAACTATTCTCTTCATATCGCAAAAATCACTGTATGAGTGAACCACTTAGAATTTTTTTGTTATTAAAATAATTGTTCAAAAAAAAAATTTCTGTAATTTAATTGTTTAATTTTCTTTTTTACATTCGAATTTTATAATAAAATTGTAAGATTTTTTCTTTTTATACAGAAATTATTATTCCGAAGCAGTCGAAAGTGTGGTTATGTCAGTTATTTTGGAAAAATAATTAATTTACTATTAAAAAGAAGAATTTTTTGTGTTATTAATTATGAAAGTTAGAAACGTAAACAATATTCGTTTTTATTTCTATAAATTTTACAATTAAAAGACGGTTTGTTCTTTATAAATTTCTTTTTTCTGTATGAATATTTTCTAGAATAATTTTTAATGTAGTTAACATATATTTTTTTAATTATTTAAA
The DNA here is from genome assembly GCA_032873175.1 of Leptopilina drosophilae. Taxonomy (NCBI): domain Eukaryota; kingdom Metazoa; phylum Arthropoda; class Insecta; order Hymenoptera; family Figitidae; genus Leptopilina; species Leptopilina drosophilae. The sequence goes on along the minus strand of JAVJHS010000406.1, from coordinate 6,232 downwards.
CAATTTAGAGCACTAAATGATACTTGTTGTTACAGTAATTATCTAAAAAAATAAATTATTTACTTAAGTAATTAAAGAGGCCTTAAATTACATATTTTTGTGGCATTTAATGTTTCTTGTAAAAATATAAAAATTTCGCTTTTTTTGAACTTTTCTCTTCGTACCGCAATATTCACTGTATGAGTGAATCACGTAGAAATGTTTTGTAATTAAAATAATTGTTTTAAAAAAATTAAATTTCTGTAATTTAATTGTTTAATTTTCTGTTTTACAATCGGATTTTCATTAAAATTGTAAGATTTTTTCTTTTTATACAGAAATTATTATTCCGTAGCAGTCAAAAGTGAGGTTATGTCACTCTTTTGGGAAAAAGTAATTAATTTACTATTTAAAAGAAAAATTATTTTTTTATTATTAATTATGAAAATTAGAAACGTAAACAATATTCGTTTTTATTTCTATAAAATTTACAATTAAAGGACGGTTTGTTCTTCATAAATTTATTTTTATTGTATGAATATTTTCTAGAATAATTTTTAATGTAGTTAACATATATTTTTTTAATTATTTAAACAATTTAGAGCACTAAATGATACTTGTTGTTACAGTAATTATCTAAAAAAATAAATTAATTACTTAAGTAATTAAAGAGGCATTAAATTACATATTTTTGTGGCATTTAATGTTTCTTGTAAAAATATAAAAATTTCCCGTTTTTGAACTATTCTCTTCGTATCGCAAAATTCACTGTATGAGTGAATCACTTAGAAATGTTTTGTAATTAAAATAATTGTTTTAAAAAAATTAAATTTCTGTAATTTAATTGTTTAATTTTCTGTTTTACAATCGGATTTTCATTAAAATTGTAAGATTTTTTCTTTTTATACAGAAATTATTATTCCGTAGCAGTCAAAAGTGAGGTTATGTCACTGTTTTGGGAAAAATAATTAATTTACTATTTAAAAGAAAAATTATTTTTTTATTATTAGTTATGAAAATTAGAAACGTAAACAATATTCGTTTTTATTTCTATAAAATTTACAATTAAAGGACGGTATGTTCTTCATAAATTTATTTTTTTTGTATGAATATTTTCTAGAATAATTTTAATGTAGTTAACATATATTTTTTTAATTATTTAAACAATTTAGAGCACTAAATGGTACTTGTTGTTGCAATATTTATGTTAATAAATAAATTAATTAGGTAATTATAAGGCATTAAATTACATATTTTTGTGGCATTTAATGTTTCTTGTAAAAATATAAAAATTTCCCGTTTTTGAACTATTCTCTTTGTATCGCAAAATTCACTGTATGAGTGAATCACTTAGAATTTTTTTGTAATTAAAATAATTGTTCAAAAAAAAAATTTCTGAAATTTAATTGTTTAATTTTCTTTTTTACATTCGAATTTTATATTAAAATTGTAAGATTTTTTCTTTTTATACAGAAATTATTATTCCGAAGCAGTCGAAAGTGTGGTTATGTCAGTTATTTTGGAAAAATAATTAATTTACTATTAAAAAGAAGAATTTTTTGTGTTATTAATTATGAAAGTTAGAAACGTGAACAATATTCGTTTTTATTTCTATAAATTTTACAATTAAAAGACGGTTTGTTCTTTATAAATTTCTTTTTTCTGTATGAATATTTTCTAGAATAATTTTTAATGTAGTTAACATATATTTTTTTAATTATTTAAACAATTTAGAGCACTAAATGATACTTGTTGTTACAATATTTATGTTAATAAATAAATTAATTAAGTAATTATAAGGCATTAAATTACATATTTTAGTGGCATTTAATATTTCTTGTAAAAATATAAAATTTCCCGTTTTTGAACTTTTTTCTTCGTACCGCAAAATTCACTGTATGAGTGAATCACTTACAATTTTTTTGTAATTAAAATAATTGTTAAAAAAAAAAATTTCTGTAATTTAATTGTTTAATTTTCTTTTTTACATTCGAATTTTATAATAAAATTGTAAGATTTTTTCTTTTTATACAGAAATTATTATTCCGAAGCAGTCGAAAGTGTGGTTATGTCAGTTATTTTGGAAAAATAATTAATTTACTATTAAAAAGAAGAATTTTTTGTGTTATTAATTATGAAAGTTAGAAACGTAAACAATATTCGTTTTTATTTCTATAAATTTTACAATTAAAAGACGGTTTGTTCTTCATAAATTTATTTTTTCTGTATGAATATTTTCTAGAATAATTTTTAATGTAGTTAACATATATTTTTTTAATTATTTAAACAATTTAGAGCACTAAATGGTACTTGTTGTTGCAATATTTATGTTAATAAATAAATTAATTAAGTAATTATAAGGCATTAAATTACATATTTTTGTGGCATTTAATGTTTCTTGTAAAAATATAAAAATTTCCCGTTTTTGAACTATTCTCTTTGTATCGCAAAATTCACTGTATGAGTGAATCACTTTGAATTTTTTTGTAATTAAAATAATTGTTCAAAAAAAAAATTTCTGTAATTTAATTGTTTAATTTTCTTTTTTACATTCGAATTTTCTATTAAAATTGTAAGATTTTTTCTTTTTATACAGAAATTATTATTCCGAAGCAGTCGAAAGTGTGGTTATGTCAGTTATTTTGGAAAAATAATTAATTTACTATTAAAAAGAAGAATTTTTTGTGTTATTAATTATGAAAGTTAGAAACGTAAACAATATTCGTTTTTATTTCTATAAATTTTACAATTAGAAGACGGTTTGTTCTTTATAAATTTATTTTTTCTGTATGAATATTTTCTAGAATAGTTTTTAATGTAGTTAACATATATTTTTTTAATTATTTAAACAATTTAGAGCACTAAATGATACTTGTTGTTACAGTAAATATCTAAAAAAATAAATTAATTACTTAAGTAATTAAAGAGGCATTAAATTACATATTTTTGTGGCATTCAATGTTTCTTGTAAAAATATAAAAATTTCCCGTTTTTGAACTATTCTCTTCGTATCGCAAAATTCACTGTATGAGTGAACCACTTAGAATTTTTATGAAATTAAAATAATTGTTCAAAAAAAAAATTTCTGTAATTTAATTGTTTAATTTTCTTTTTTACATTCGAATTTTACAATAAAATTGTAAGATTTTTTCTTTTTATACAGAAATTATTATTCCGAAGCAGTCGAAAGTGTGGTTATGTCAGTTATTTTGGAAAAATAATTAATTTACTATTAAAAAGAAGAATTTTTTGTGTTAATTATTATGAAAGTTAGAAACGTAAACAATATTCGTTTTTATTTCTATAAATTTTACAATTAGAAGACGGTTTGTTCTTTATAAATTTATTTTTTCTGTATGAATATTTTCTAGAATAATTTTTAATGTAGTTAACATATATTTTTTTAATTATTTAAACAATTTAGAGCACTAAATGATACTTGTTGTTACAGTAATTATCTAAAGAAATAAATTAATTACTTAAGTAATTAATGAGGCCTCAAATTACATATAGTTTTTGCATTTAATGTTTCTTGTAAAAATATAAAAATTTCGCTTTTTTTGAACTTTTCTCTTCGCACCGCAATATTTACTGTATGAGTGAATCACGTAGAAATGTTTTGTAATTAAAATAATTGTTTTAAAAAAATTAAATTTCTGTAATTTAATTGTTTAATTTTCTGTTTTACAATCGGATTTTCATGAAAATTGTAAGATTTTTTCTTTTTATACAGAAATTATTATTCCGTAGCAGTCGAAAGTGTGGTTATGTCAGTTATTTTGGAAAAATAATTAATTTACTATTAAAAAGAAGAATTTTTTGTGTTATTAATTATGAAAATTAGAAACGCAAACAATATTCTTTTTTATTTCTATAAATTTTTACAATTAAAAGACGGTTTGTTCTTCATAAATTTATTTTTTCTGTATGAATATGTTCTAGAATAATTTTTAATGTAGTTAACATATATTTTTTTAATTATTTAAACAATTTAGAGCACTAAATGATACTTGTTGTTACAATAATTATCTAAAAAAATAAATTAATTACTTAAGTAATTAAAGAGGCCTTAAATTACATATTTTTGTGGCATTTAATGTTTCTTGTAAAAATATAAAAATTTCGCTTTTTTTGAACTTTTCTCTTCGTACCGCAATATTCACTGTATGAGTGAATCACGTAGAAATGTTTTGTAATTAAAATAATTGTTTTAAAAAAATTAAATTTCTGTAATTTAATTGTTTAATTTTCTGTTTTACAATCGGATTTTCATTAAAATTGTAAGATTTTTTCTTTTTATACAAAAATTATTATTCCGTAGCAGTCGAAAGTGTGGTTATGTCAGTTATTTTGGAAAAATAATTAATTTACTATTAAAAAGAAGAATTTTTTGTGTTATTAATTATGAAAGTTAGAAACGTAAACAATATTCGTTTTTATTTCTATAAATTTTACAATTAAAAGACGGTTTGTTCTTCATAAATTTATTTTTTCTGTATGAATATTTTCTAGAATAATTTTTAATGTAGTTAACATATATTTTTTTAATTATTTAAACAATTTAGAGCACTAAATGATACTTGTTGTTACAGTAAATATCTAAAAAAATAAATTAATTACTTAAGTAATTAAAGAGGCATTAAATTACATATTTTTGTGGCATTTAATGTTTCATGTAAAAATATAAAAATTTCCCGTTTTTGAACTATTCTCTTCGTATCGCAAAATTCACTGTATGAGTTAATCACTTAGAATTTTTATGAAATTAAAATAATTGTTCAAAAAAAAAATTTCTGTAATTTAATTGTTTAATTTTCTTTTTTACATTCGAATTTTATAATAAAATTGTAAGATTTTTTCTTTTTATACAGAAATTATTATTCCGAAGCAGTCGAAAGTGTGGTTATGTCAGTTATTTTGGAAAAATAATTAATTTACTATTAAAAAGAAGAATTTTTTGTGTTAATTATTATGAAAGTTAGAAACGTAAACAATATTCGTTTTTATTTCTATAAATTTTACAATTAGAAGACGGTTTGTTCTTTATAAATTTATTTTTTCTGTATGAATATTTTCTAGAATAATTTTTAATGTAGTTAACATATATTTTTTCAATTATTTAAACAATTTAGAGCACTAAATGATACTTGTTGTTACAGTAATTATCTAAAGAAATAAATTAATTACTTAAGTAATTGATGAGGCCTCAAATTACATATAGTTTTTGCATTTAATGTTTCTTGTAAAAATATAAAAATTTCGCTTTTTTTGAACTTTTCTCTTCGTACCGCAATATTCACTGTATGAGTGAATCACGTAGAAATGTTTTGTAATTAAAATAATTGTTCAAAAAAAATTTTCTGTAATTTAATTGTTTAATTTTCTTTTTTACATTTGAATTTTATAATAAAATTGTAAGATTTTTTCTTTTTATACAGAAATTATTATTCCGAAGCAGTCGAAAGTGTGGTTATGTCAGTTATTTTGGAAAAATAATTAATTTACTATTAAAAAGAAGAATTTTTTGTGTTATTAATTATGAAAGTTAGATATGTAAACAATATTCGTTTTTATTTCTATAAATTTTACAATTAAAAGACGGTTTGTTCTTCATAAATTTATTTTTTCTGTATGAATATTTTCTAGAATAATTTTTAATGTAGTTAACATATATTTTTTTAATTATTTAAACAATTTAGAGCACTAAATGATACTTGTTGTTACAGTAAATATCTAAAAAAATAAATTAATTACTTAAGTAATTAAAGAGGCATTAAATTACATATTTTTGTGGCATTTAATGTTTCTTGTAAAAATATAAAAATTTCCCGTTTTTGAACTATTCTCTTCGTATCGCAAAATTCACTGTATGAGTGAATCACTTAGAACTTTTTTGGAATTAAAATAATTGTTCAAAAAAAAAATTTCTGAAATTTAATTAATTTTCTTTTTTACATTCGAATTTTATATTAAAATTGTAAGATTTTTTCTTTTTATACAGAAATTATTATTCCGTAGCAGTCGAAAGTGTGGTTATGTCAGTTATTTTGGAAAAATAATTAATTTACTATTAAAAAGAAGAATTTTTTGTGTTATTAATTATGAAAGTTAGAAACGTAAACAATATTCGTTTTTATTTCTATAAATTTTACAATTAAAAGACGGTTTGTTCTTCATGAATTTATTTTTTCTGTATGATTATTTTCTAGAATAATTTTTAATGTAGTTAACATATATTTTTTTAATTATTTAA
>JAVJHS010000405.1:0-41462 GCA_032873175.1 Leptopilina drosophilae | reverse complement strand
TCGGGGACAAAAACGGAAAAATCCGTGGTGGGTTGTTACGGTATAACCTCACAGTTAAAGTAATTTGTAAGAAATTTATTAAAATTAAAAATTTGAAAATTATTTCAATTTGAATGATTTCATAAAAAGGTTTCTCAAACACTCTTACGGTTGAAAGGTGATATCCTCAGATATCACCAAGGATAAGCTGCGTCAGCACCGCATAGGAAACAATGTTGGCCTATTCGAGCATAATTCCTTATGACTAACAAAAGTGTTAGTTAACAAAACCTTTATGAATTTCAGGAAATCGCCGAATGTTAACATTAAAATTTTTTTTATTTTGGCTATAAATAGTATAGCTTTTGTACTAAACAACGATAACAACAATTTTAATAGGAGAAACATGATGCCGCTCCAGAGAAATTGTTGTTTACATAAACTAAAAGAATTATTTTTATCTCATCAAAACACTCTAAATTTCCCCGAAATTGTTCACGTTCAATTTCAGCCGACGTAAAATGTAAAATGGAGAAACAATATGCATTTTCTCCTTAAAATATTGGACAAAACCTATTGAAAATGTTTAAACTGGAATGGCAACTATTTAAAATTAATAATGAACCTTACGGCAACATTCCCGTTTTAAAAAACCAAGAACGGCAATGTTGCGAATGTTGCAACCCATAAAACGAAGCTTGCGGCATCCGCCTGAACAGTTTCCGCTGGGTCGCAACATTCCCATTTTTAAAACCCCCGAACGGCAATGTTGCGAATGTTGCAACCCATAAAACGAAGCTTGCGGCATCCGCCTGAACGGTTTCCGCTGGGTCGCAACATTCCCATTTTTAAAACCCCCGAACGGCAATGTTGCGAATTTCCCAGCGGAAACCGTCCAGGCGGATGCCGCAAGCTTCGTTTTATGGGTCGCAACATTCGCAACATTACTATTCGTGATTTTTCAAATTGGGAATGTTGCGGCCCAGCGGAAACCGTCCAGGCGGATGCCGCAAGCTTCGTTTTATGGGTCGCAACACTCGCAACATTACTATTCGTGATTTTTCAAATTGGGAATGTTGCGGTCCAGCGGAAACCGTCCAGGCGGATGCCGCAAGCTTCGTTTTATGGGTCGCAACATTCGCAACATTACTATTCGTGATTTTTCAAATTGGGAATGTTGCGGCCCAGCGGGAACCGAAGCTTGCGGCATCCGCCTGGACGGTTTCCGCTGGACCGCAACATTCCCAATTTGAAAAATCACGAATAGTAATTCGACTCGGGGCCGCGTCGGAGCGTCGAGTCTGTTGAAAGTTTAAATCCGGTTTTTGGAAACTCGGGTTTACTTGTGGGCCTGGTGAGGCTGAGCGAGGAGGGGTAGTACTCGGTCTATAACTTTGTGTCGGTGCCCTGTACTGTTGGTACTGTTGTTGGGGCTGTACCGGCACGTAAGGTGCAGCATACGTCGGGGGCTGCTGATACGACATGGGCTGGATAGGTGGCGCATAAGCCACTGGTTGAGCAAACGATGGCATTTGCCACGCAATGGCTATCAACACCACAGAGGATGACGTTGATTTACGAATAGAACCACAGAAGCTCATCCCATTCGACTTTTGCAAATTCCCTGGCGAGGAATTTTCTGATTCTGAACCTGAAAATTTGCAAACGATCACAGGCATGAGAATTTCTGATAGGGTTCGTAAAGTCAAGAAGTCCTTATACACCTCGCACCTAACGCCGGAAGGAAAAGAAATGGTGAATCGATGGGCGGAAGACTTTCCAGACATTTTTCATCTCAACGGAGAAAAGCTCTCTTGCACACATTTAGTGCAACATAGAATTCCAACCATCGACGATCAGGTTATTCGAAAAAAACAGTATAGGTCCCCAAATGAGGCCTTGGAGCAAATAGATGCGCAGCTCCTAAAACAATTTGATAGCGGAATAATAGGTCATTCAAACTCTGATTATAACTCCCCACTTTTAATTGTGCCAAAAAAACTTGACGCATCAGGAGAAAAGAAGTGGAGGGTTGTAATTGACTATAGGGCCCTAAATGAGAAGGTAATTGGAGACGCTTTTCCCCTACCGAATATTAGCGGGATTTTTGATCGCTTGGGAAAAGCCAGGTTCTTTACTGTGTTCGATTTAGCGAGCGGGTTTCATCAGGTTGAAACGCACCCTGATGACCGACACAAAACGGCATTCTCTTCGAGAAATGGTCATTATGAGTATCATAGGATGCCCATGGGCATAAAGAACGCTCCTCCCACTTTCCAACGATTACTTAATAGTGTACTAAGTAGCATGCTCGATACAGAGGCATTCGTCTATTTGGACGACATTATTATTTATTCAGACACACTTGAAGAGCATGACGTAAGAGCCCGGCGGCTTTTCACTAAGCTTCGGGAAGCAAATCTAAAACTTCAACCTGACAAGTGTGAGTTTTTAAAAACAGAAGTGGCGTACCTTGGGCACATCATTAGCGGAAATGGTGTTAAGCCTAACCCCAACAAAATCGAGGCCATTAAAAATTTTCCTAAACCTAAGACGCAAAAAGACATTAGAAGTTTCTTAGGGCTATCCGGATATTATCGCCGTTTTATCAAGGACTACGCTAAATTAGCGAAACCCCTATCGGAGTTGTTAAAAAAGGATGTAAAGTGGGAATGGGGCGAATCACAATGCAAAAGTTTTTCAAAACTAAGAAAATATTTGTGTCGTAAGCCTATCTTACAATTTCCGGATTTTAAACAGAGATTTAAGCTAACCACCGATGCCTCAGAACATGCCATAGGGGCAATGCTAACCCAGGAAGTAGACAACGTAGATCTACCCGTGAGTTATTATTCGAAAGTCCTCAATCAAAACGAACAAAATTACCCTAAGGCCGAACGAGAATGTTTGGCGATATTGCACGCTGTGGAGCATTTTCGTCCCTATTTATATGGTCGAGAATTCACCTTAGCGTGTGATTTCGAACCAATCCACTGGATGTCTTATATCGATAATCCAGGAGCCAGGCTCTCAAGATGGAGACTGAGACTCCAGGATTATCAGTATAAATTCGAATACAAGCCAGGGAAAATAAATCGTATCGTTCAGGCATTGTCAAACAATCCAGCAAAGAAAAGGGCAGCTAAAGACAATCAGTGTTCTGACTCGAGTTCCGAATCAGATTGGACCGATTCGTCATTAGACGATACCGCAGATGTAGATCTGAAAATCCCTCAAAATGACTCTGATGAAAAGGTCCCTCCACTTCGCGCATTACCAATTAAGGACAGTAAGAAGGATAAGGCGGAAAAGGGTTATAAGAGTGTAAACCCTACGCGACCCATTTCGTCCTCTACAAGACCCCGAACCAGGTCGGCAACCCAACTCGAAAAAGGGATAGTTTTAAAACCAAATCCAACGTTTGAATTACCCAAACCTCCGTCAAAGACCCCCACGACAAAAGTGGAAGGACTAGAAAAATCTCAACCATTAAAATTCCCCACAAGAAAAGTAACAGTCCCCGGACTTTTAGGTTACAAGCCTACTTCGATTTTAAAAAGGCCCGAAGGAGTTACATCAAGCAACAGACCACTAAGGATGAATGCCATCAATGCACCTTTCCCTGGACCATCATCAAGAATCGAAGCTCCACCCCGACGTCCAGGAAGACCCAAAGGCTCCACTAACTCAAAGGAACCCGATGGAGAAGAGCCCTATAGGCCCCCGACGGCAGTAGGCTCAATCAACCCCGATATCAGCTGCGTAGCTCAAAGATTGAGGAAAAGAGCGACCCTAGCTGCCCAACCTTCAAGAGACTCCGCATCCACCACCTCTTCTTCAGACGAACAAACGTCTGCCAACGAAAGTGAAGAGGAATCAGATCCTCCAGTATTTTGTAAAGACCACAGTGCATTCCCCAGTGTTCCAATAAACCCAATCCCACCGCTGCCACCATCAGCTTGTTACGAACCGAAAATTGATTATTTATTAAATTATTAAAATCCAAAGAAAATACAGAAGTCAAAATTTAGAACATGAGAATTTACGTGTTGAGCGATGAAAAGAAATTCAACCGCGCGCCTGCGGAGGTTCGTTGGAGGAAATCAAGCTGCCAGGGTCGGATGACCCTGTTTTTATTTTATGGGATCTTTCTCACGTATTTGCCCGGCCCCATTTTGAATTTTCAAAAAAAAAAAAAAAAAATTTTTTGGTTTCTTCCTTGTTTTATCTTATTCAATTCTAAATATTTTCGAATTTATAATTTTTCCTGCGTGTGAAGTTGATTAAGGAGGAATCTTTTTGGTGTCAGTTTAAGTTTTAAAGAAATTACAAGTAAATATCTTTTAAGATTTTCCTTGTACTTTTATTGTTTAACTGGTAGTGAGTAGTATGTGATGACCCTATTTTAACTAGTGGGGGCTCCAGAACCTCATTTAAGGTTATTCTGAATTTCTACTGACGGGAGAAGAATTTTCTTTTCTTAATTTTCAGGAAAATTCTAAGGTAATTTATATTTTGTTCCTCTTTCAAAGTGTTAAAATTCATTATACTGTTTTCAGTGGCATTGAATTTTTTTTGGTAAAGGGAAAATTAGTTCTCTTTATTGTCAACTCGAGTTAAAAAGAAACTGAAAACGAAAGTTCTATTGAGAATAAGATTTTCTCTTTCAGTTTCATAATTGAACTGGTAGTGAGTAGTATGTGACGACCCCGTTTTAATAGTGGGGGCTCCAGAACCTCATTTAAGGTTTAACCAAAGTTTCTGTTAATAGAGAGAACAGATGTTGGCTATTTAATTTTTTTTTCTTTTCTCAAAAGAATATTTATTGATGGAAGAATAATTTTCTTTAATGTCAGTTTAAGTTTGAAATAGAAATTGAAAAGAAAATTTAGTAGAATTTTCTTTTAGTTTCACCACTTGACTAAAGGTGAAAAGTATGTGATGACCCTATTTTTATAGTGGGGGCTCCAGAAATTCATTCAAGGTTAAGTTAGAATTTTCACTGACGAAAGAAGGTTGCTTTGTTCTGCGTTAATTTTCTTTAATTTATAATCTCTCTCTTCAACATCTTAATTTAATTTTGACTTTAATTGGCTTGGAAGAATTAAGAAGAGAAAATAATTTTCTTTAATTAATTTTTCCTGTTTCACTAAAAGTGAGTAGTATGTGATGACCCTATTTCTATAGTGGGGGCTCCAGAACCTCATTTAAGGTTTAACCAAGGTTTCTGTCAACAAAGAGAAAAGGTGTTGATTATTATTAATTTTCGACAAAATTAATTTTCTTTAATGTCAGTCTAAATATAAAATAGAAATTGATAAGAAGATTTAGTAGGATTTTCTTTTAGTTTCACTACTTGACTAGAAGTGAAAAGTATGTGACGACCCTATTTTTATAGTGGGGGCTCCAGAAATTCGTTTAAGGTCGAGCTAGAATTTTACTGACGAAAGTGGATTAATTTTCTTTTACTTTTATACTCTTTAACTTGGTTGTCTTCTTATAACATTTATTTTCCCTTACTATTTAACTTATTTCAGTTTATCTTAATTCTTTCCTTAGTTTAAAATGTTTTGCAATGCCTCATAAATGTAGAGACGTTTACGGAGGAAAGAAACTAAGAAATTTGATAAGAATTAAAAACTACACAAAAATAGAAGAAAACCTTCTAAGTGAGAAAAATTTAAATAAACGTATAGCAGCAAGACGCAAACCAGAAAATCAAGTTGAAACCTCGTCGGAAAATTCTGAAGACACCTTTGCCTCATGGGAAGAATTCTATGATTGCGTCGAACAATTGTTGAAAGCGAATGCCGAATTAACCCTTGCAAACAAACGAAAGGAAATTGAGCGTCGAGTAAAATTAGCTTTAGAAAATAGGAAAGGGGAAAACTAAATTAGAGCTTTTCTTTCGTTTATTAATTTCTCTTTTCTTCCAATTTTTTTCAACTTCTATTGTTTACCGCTTAAAAAAAAAAAAGGAGGTTTCTTTCTTTCTTTTTGTTTTTGTTAAAATGTTTTACAATACCGAAGAAGTATAAATGCCGAGGTGGAAACCCAAAGATAGTCAGGTTGACGAAATTTAAGGATCTCGCTAAAACTGAAGCAAGAATTCTTAGTGACGATAACTTAAATAGAATTCTAGCGTCGGCTAGAGCATCCTCTAATAACAGTGAAACGCGATTAGAAAATTCCGTTAACTCTCTGAATTCTTGGGAAGAATTTTTCAAATTCTTTGAGACCCTAACGAACAAAACTGAGACCAAAGAAGTTGCCGAAAAAGAGTAGAAAATTGTTTGCTTAATTTCTAAAGTCAAAATAACGAAACAATAACTCTCTGATCGATTATTTAGCTATTTTAATTTTTTAGTGTAGAGAAGAATAATATCTTAAGGTCATCTTGAATTTGAAAAGAAATAAAAAAAAACTCTTTCGAATGATAAGAAATAGTTTTCTTTAAGTTAGTCTAAATTTGAAATGGAAATTGAAAAGAAGATTTATTAGAATTTTATTTTAGTTTCACTACTTGACTAAGAGTGAAGAGTATGTGACGACCCTATTTTAATTTGGGGGCTCCAGAAACTCATTTTCGGTTAAGTTAGAATTTTTCACTGATGAAAGAAGATCAATTTTGCTACACTTTCACTCTCCTTAACTTAGTTGTTTTCCTTTAACAATTATCTCTCTTTTATTATTTGACTTCCTTTAGTTTAATGCGATTTACCTAAAATGTTTTGTAATGCCGAATAAAAATAAACGCCGCGGTGGGCGCTCTAAAGTAAAAAATTCTTCAAAAAAACCGAACCTTGCTAGACAAGTGGCGCAGGCCTCAAATAGCACAAAACCAATTGGGGCAGTGCCACTAACTAATAGGCCCAAGAGTATTAAAGATATCGAAGAAAAAGAGGAACCTTCCGTTCCTAAAATTAATACCTTCCGCCGAAACTCTTTGGTTTCTAAAAGGGAGCTTGCCGAAAAACTACATTATTTTGTAGTGTTTGACCCCAGACTCCCACTTCACAAAGGTACGGTCACGAACAATCAAGAGTTGAGAAGACTCTCATTGACGTTAGTTCGGTCAGCTGACCTTTTGACAGATACTCGAACTCTAAAACTAAGAGTTAGACGTATTGAAAACTTTAACGACCAAAGGGTGAGACTAGTAAGAACCCTAGTTTAATTTGAACACTAGACGCGACTGTGGATTACGACAGCAACATCACGATTTTGGATTAAGATCCCTAATGTATGACCCGAAGTCAATCCCCGAAGTAGTTCCTAAGCTTGAGCTCCGACACCCCGTTTTTGAGGAAGAAATCCCTCCGCCCCCGGGTGTTATCCCCATAGAAGTAGTTAAAATACAAAGAGCCATAGAGAAAATTTGGAACTTAAAACGTAAAAGGGTCGACATCGAGATCCCTCCACCCCCGAGTGTTACCCCCATAGAAGTAGTTAAAATACGAAAAGCTATAGAGGAAATTTGGAACTTAAAGCGGAAAGGAATCTAAGACGAGATTTCTCCACTCCGGGAGTTATCCCAATTGAACTAGCCATAGGAGAAGAAATCTGGAAAGAAATAGGAATTAGAGACGAGCGAAACCTTACAGGGTTTTAGTTGTTTTAATGTCGGAAATATATTACCTTGTTCAGTATAATAATAAGTTTCCAATATCCGACCCAGAACTGTTAACTCGATCCGAATTGAAAAAGATTCCTCTTTCTTTCCTCGCATCAGCCCGATTAGCTTCAGTCGGACCAAGAAACAAGTTAAAAATAATAAAAATAGAAACCGTTAAGTGTGCTGTCCCTTTTCATTAGCCTCATGTTTCCTCGAAGAAGTACTATTGTTACTGGATTTAACCAGGACCAATGGACTGAATTAGCAGAAGGGATAGATGCTATTGGAGGGGAATATAGTAGCCTTATGTCAGAAAACTCTAGTTTGAAAAATAGGGTAAACGATTTAGAATCACGGGTAGACTCACTGGTGGAAACTTTAACCACACTTTCACAAGCAACATTCGCCCATTCCATGTTAGTTTCTCACTTAGAAAAGAAAGCCCGTAAAGTGAACAAGGTTATGAGTACCCTAACAAAAAGGTTAGAAGAATTAAAGATTAAATGAATTCAAAATGACCCCCGAATGGAAAAATACCCTTTTTAATAATTCTGCCGAACACATTCAAGAAGTTAGAAGATCCTTAACATTTTACTCCCTTGAAATCGACAACCTGCTAGAAGGGAATTCCCTTCTTCATTCTAAAATTAAATCTTTGGAAGACAGAGTCGAACTATTAGATTCACTAGTAAGACAAGAAAAACTCCGGTATATAGCACTCACTAAAGACGCAAGGGAACTAGACTTATTATTGCAGAATCTAAAGCTCTGACTAGCTGTAATTAGTAAGATTGAACAAAGAAATGAAATCCTGATAATTTACCGCCACTTAATTTGAACCTGATAAAAGGAAGAGAATCGGAAAATTCCAAGAATCTTGATCTAAATGGAAAATGAGTTCACAATCTCCCTACAACTCGGTTGCAATTAAAACCATAAGAAAAATAGACGGCCGGTTTATCGTTAATTTTTCGGAAATAAACAAAACCTCTGTTGACAGGCAGAACCTGCAAAACAGAATTAGAAACTATTTTTCCCGATTACTTCGAGGTAACAATTAGCAGGAATAATTCGCGGTGGCGACACGACACGCGAATTCCGTAGAAATTTGCCAAGCAGCTACCTTTTGTTTTTGAATAAGGTTATTGTACGTAGCTTGCATTCTACAAATTACATAAACATGTCTACCGCTGGTGGTGGTGGAAATTTTAACTCTAATGGATCTATCCATGTAGGGGGAGAAGTGCCAAATTTAGGACCCCATCCTGCACCGTTAGACAACACCAATAATGTCGTTACAGTGCTCGAGCAAATGTCTGTGCAAACTAATTCGCAAAACATTCCCTTATTTGACGGCCGCCAACCCCCTCTTAAAGATTTCTTACAGGAAATAGAAAACAGTGCCGCGTTCATACCTGAGGTATCAGAGCCCGGTTTTCTTAAGGCCGTATTGAGCAAATTAAGAGGTCCAGCCCGGGATAGTGTCCGTGGATTGCGTTTCAACGGCATCAATGAACTCGTGGAACACCTGAGAAAACGGTTCGCGTCCTCGAAAAAGTACCAGTGGTATTTAGACAATATAATGACCATTAGGCTCAAACAGACCGAGACAGTGAGTGACTATCACGATAGGTTAAGAGGACTAGTAAGTGGTGCAAAACACGCGTTAGAATTGAAGTATAACAAGGTATATCGTGAAGTATTTCAAAATGAAGTCGGTGGCAATGAACGTGGACATGAAGTTTCTGAAAGTGAAATTATCATGCAACCAGTGGTCGAAAACGCGTTCCGTGCCTTTGTTAGGGGCTTACCCGATGAAATGTCGACCTTCGTTGACACACGTAACCCCAGAAATCTCGACGAGGCCTACGAGCATGCACTTTATGCGGAAGAGCGCCGTAATTATGCAGAAAGATCTAGGGCATCCTCTTACCACATTACACGCGCAGTACAACTTTCGCTCTCTCAGTAAGCTCCTCTTGGAGGCATCAACGGATTGCGAAACGCCGGGACGCGCCCGTCTGTTAATCGGCCCCTTGTCTAAAAGACCACTACGAGATAGTGTCTAAGATTTTAGGACAGACGAAAATAAATAAAAAGGCAAAAGCTTCACATTAGTGAAGCCCGACCTAATTTAATTATTTTCGCCATCTTGAAATTTTAAAAAAAAAAATTAAAATTTTGAGTTTTGTTAATAATTAAAAACTTCGCGAAATAAATTTAAATTCACGGACTAAATTTTGAATAAAGTAAAAGAAATTAATAATAGTGCATAAGTGCGTGCTGTTTTGAAATTTTTCTTTTCTTCAAATCGTGAGATTTATTTGTGCGTGTGTGGTGCCTAGGCCACCCAAATTTGAGAGGCCTAGCGATAAGGAAAAAATTTTCAAGGCAAATCTTCGCCCGCCGAAACCATCAGGTTCCGACGGTAGAATATAAGAAAATTGTTTTAAGGAGATTGAGTGAGTACAAATGTATCGTTCTAATTTTACATTAATTTCTCTTGTGTCTTTTCTGTAAACTTTCTTACTTAAAATTTTACTTTTCAATAAATTGTGACCTTTTATTGATAATTTCTGTGTTTTATTCTGTAATAATTTTTCCTTTAATTACTCACATTATTTTAAAATTTACAAATCAAAAGGGAGTTGCTTGGCAAATTCTTTTAAAAGAGGGAATAACGAACCCATACAAAAAAAAACAGGGCCACTCGGCTCTGGCAGCTTGGTTCCTCCGGCGAACCTCCGCAGGCGCGCGGTAGACTCTCTCTCAAATTGTCCAATAAAAAAAATTTTCTATATTTTAAATTTTGGTTATCCAAATTTGTTTTCGGATAATAATTAATTTATTATATAATTATTTTTTTTTGGTTCGTAACAGTCGAAAAATGCAATTCCGTAAATTTTTGCAGATGAAAAATCCTGAAAATCAACGAATTTCAATAATTTTTTATTTCCAATGTGAAAAAAACGAGAAAATTGACGATTTCTAAAATTTGAAAAATTTTGAAATTTGATTAAAAACTTTATTTTTGAGTACCATTCATCTTAAAAATAAGAAATATTTAGAAATCGAAATAAAAATCTGGATTTTAAAATTTTCAGTCGAAAAAATTTCAAAAAATCGACAAATTTTTATTTTTCTGAAAATTTGAAAATCGTTCAAAAAATGAAATTTCGTGTATTATTTATTAGAGAAATGAACACGAAAAACGAATTCAGTCGAAAAATGCAATTCCGTAAATTTTTGCAGATGAAAAATCCTCAAAATCAACGAATTTCATTAATTTTTTATTTCCAATGTGAAAAAAACGAGAAAATTGACGATTTCTAAAATTTGAAAAATTTTGAAATTTGATTAAAAACTTTATTTTGGCGTACCATTCAACTTAAAAATAAGAAATATTTAGAAATCGAAATGAAAATCTGGATTTTAAAATTTTCAGTCGAAAAAATTTCAAAAAATCGACAAATTTTTATTTTTTCGAAATTTTGAAAATCGTTCAAAAACTGAAATTTCGTGTATAATTTATTTGGGAAATGAACACGAAAAACGAATTCAGTCGAAAAAAGCAATTCCGTAAATTTTTGCAGATGAAAAATCCTGAAAATCAACGAATTTCAATAATTTTTTATTTCCAATGTGAAAAAAACGAGAAAATTGACGATTTCTAAAATTTGAAAAATTTTGAAATTTGATTAAAAACTTTATTTTTGAGTACCATTCATCTTAAAAATAAGAAATATTTAGAAATCGAAATAAAAATCTGGATTTTAAAATTTTCAGTCGAAAAAATTTCAAAAAATCGACAAATTTTTATTTTTCTGAAAATTTGAAAATCGTTCAAAAAATGAAATTTCGTGTATTATTTATTAGAGAAATGAACACGAAAAACGAATTCAGTCGAAAAATGCAATTCCGTAAATTTTTGCAGATGAAAAATCCTCAAAATCAACGAATTTCATTAATTTTTTATTTCCAATGTGAAAAAAACGAGAAAATTGACGATTTCTAAAATTTGAAAAATTTTGAAATTTGATTAAAAACTTTATTTTGGCGTACCATTCAACTTAAAAATAAGAAATATTTAGAAATCGAAATGAAAATCTGGATTTTAAAATTTTCAGTCGAAAAAATTTCAAAAAATCGACAAATTTTTATTTTATCGAAATTTTGAAAATCGTTCAAAAACTGAAATTTCGTGTATAATTTATTTGGGAAATGAACACGAAAAACGAATTCAGTCGAAAAAAGCAATTCCGTAAATTTTTGCAGATGAAAAATCCTGAAAATCAACGAATTTCATTAATTTTTTATTTCCAATGTGAAAAAAACGAGAAAATTGACGATTTCTAAAATTTGAAAAATTTTGAAATTTGATTAAAAACTTTATTTTGGCGTACCATTCAACTTAAAAATAAGAAATATTTAGAAATCGAAATGAAAATCTGGATTTTAAAATTTTCAGTCGAAAAAATTTCAAAAAATCGACAAATTTTTATTTTATCGAAATTTTGAAAATCGTTCAAAAACTGAAATTTCGTGTATAATTTATTTGGGAAATGAACACGAAAAACGAATTCAGTCGAAAAAAGCAATTCCGTAAATTTTTGCAGATGAAAAATCCTGAAAATCAACGAATTTCAATAATTTTTTATTTCCAATGTGAAAAAAACGAGAAAATTGACGATTTCTAAAATTTGAAAAATTTTGAAATTTGATTAAAAACTTTATTTTTGAGTACCATTCATCTTAAAAATAAGAAATATTTAGAAATCGAAATAAAAATCTGGATTTTAAAATTTTCAGTCGAAAAAATTTCAAAAAATCGACAAATTTTTATTTTTCTGAAAATTTGAAAATCGTTCAAAAAATGAAATTTCGTGTATTATTTATTAGAGAAATGAACACGAAGAACGAATTCAGTCGAAAAATGCAATTCCGTAAATTTTTGCAGATGAAAAATCCTGAAAATCAACGAATTTCAATAATTTTTTATTTCCAATGTGAAAAAAACGAGAAAATTGACGATTTCTAAAATTTGAAAAATTTTGAAATTTGATTAAAAACTTTATTTTTGAGTACCATTCATCTTAAAAATAAGAAATATTTAGAAATCGAAATAAAAATCTGGATTTTAAAATTTTCAGTCGAAAAAATTTCAAAAAATCGACAAATTTTTATTTTTCTGAAAATTTGAAAATCGTTCAAAAAATGAAATTTCGTGTATTATTTATTAGAGAAATGAACACAAAAAACGAATTCAGTCGAAAAATGCAATTCCGTAAATTTTTGCAGATGAAAAATCCTCAAAATCAACGAATTTCATTAATTTTTTATTTCCAATGTGAAAAAAACGAGAAAATTGACGATTTCTAAAATTTGAAAAATTTTGAAATTTGATTAAAAACTTTATTTTGGCGTACCATTCAACTTAAAAATAAGAAATATTTAGAAATCGAAATGAAAATCTGGATTTTAAAATTTTCAGTCGAAAAAATTTCAAAAAATCGACAAATTTTTATTTTTTCGAAATTTTGAAAATCGTTCAAAAACTGAAATTTCGTGTATAATTTATTTGGGAAATGAACACGAAAAACGAATTCAGTCGAAAAAAGCAATTCCGTAAATTTTTGCAGATGAAAAATCCTGAAAATCAACGAATTTCAATAATTTTTTATTTCCAATGTGAAAAAAACGAGAAAATTGACGATTTCTAAAATTTGAAAAATTTTGAAATTTGATTAAAAACTTTATTTTTGAGTACCATTCATCTTAAAAATAAGAAATATTTAGAAATCGAAATAAAAATCTGGATTTTAAAATTTTCAGTCGAAAAAATTTCAAAAAATCGACAAATTTTTATTTTTCTGAAAATTTGAAAATCGTTCAAAAAATGAAATTTCGTGTATTATTTATTAGAGAAATGAACACGAAAAACGAATTCAGTCGAAAAATGCAATTCCGTAAATTTTTGCAGATGAAAAATCCTCAAAATCAACGAATTTCATTAATTTTTTATTTCCAATGTGAAAAAAACGAGAAAATTGACGATTTCTAAAATTTGAAAAATTTTGAAATTTGATTAAAAACTTTATTTTGGCGTACCATTCAACTTAAAAATAAGAAATATTTAGAAATCGAAATGAAAATCTGGATTTTAAAATTTTCAGTCGAAAAAATTTCAAAAAATCGACAAATTTTTATTTTATCGAAATTTTGAAAATCGTTCAAAAACTGAAATTTCGTGTATAATTTATTTGGGAAATGAACACGAAAAACGAATTCAGTCGAAAAAAGCAATTCCGTAAATTTTTGCAGATGAAAAATCCTGAAAATCAACGAATTTCATTAATTTTTTATTTCCAATGTGAAAAAAACGAGAAAATTGACGATTTCTAAAATTTGAAAAATTTTGAAATTTGATTAAAAACTTTATTTTGGCGTACCATTCAACTTAAAAATAAGAAATATTTAGAAATCGAAATGAAAATCTGGATTTTAAAATTTTCAGTCGAAAAAATTTCAAAAAATCGACAAATTTTTATTTTATCGAAATTTTGAAAATCGTTCAAAAACTGAAATTTCGTGTATAATTTATTTGGGAAATGAACACGAAAAACGAATTCAGTCGAAAAAAGCAATTCCGTAAATTTTTGCAGATGAAAAATCCTGAAAATCAACGAATTTCAATAATTTTTTATTTCCAATGTGAAAAAAACGAGAAAATTGACGATTTCTAAAATTTGAAAAATTTTGAAATTTGATTAAAAACTTTATTTTTGAGTTCCATTCATCTTAAAAATAAGATATATTTAGAAATCGACATGAAAATCTGGATTTTAAAATTTTCAATCGAAAAAAATTCAAAAAATCGACAAATTTTTATTTTTCCGAAATTTTAAAAATCGTTCAAAAACTGAAATTTCGTGTATAATTTATTTGGGAAATGAACACGAAAAACGAATTCAGTCGAAAAAAGCAATTCCGTAAATTTTTGCAGATGAAAAATCCTGAAAATCAACGAATTTCAATAATTTTTTATTTCCAATGTGAAAAAAACGAGAAAATTGACGATTTCTAAAATTTGAAAAATTTTGAAATTTGATTAAAAACTTTATTTTTGAGTACCATTCATCTTAAAAATAAGAAATATTTAGAAATCGAAATAAAAATCTGGATTTTAAAATTTTCAGTCGAAAAAATTTCAAAAAATCGACAAATTTTTATTTTTCTGAAAATTTGAAAATCGTTCAAAAAATGAAATTTCGTGTATTATTTATTAGAGAAATGAACACGAAAAACGAATTCAGTCGAAAAATGCAATTCCGTAAATTTTTGCAGATGAAAAATCCTCAAAATCAACGAATTTCATTAATTTTTTATTTCCAATGTGAAAAAAACGAGAAAATTGACGATTTCTAAAATTTGAAAAATTTTGAAATTTGATTAAAAACTTTATTTTGGCGTACCATTCAACTTAAAAATAAGAAATATTTAGAAATCGAAATGAAAATCTGGATTTTAAAATTTTCAGTCGAAAAAATTTCAAAAAATCGACAAATTTTTATTTTTTCGAAATTTTGAAAATCGTTCAAAAACTGAAATTTCGTGTATAATTTATTTGAGAAATGAACACGAAAAACGAATTCAGTCGAAAAATGCAATTCCGTAAATTTTTGCAGATGAAAAATCCTCAAAATCAACGAATTTCATTAATTTTTTATTTCCAATGTGAAAAAAACGAGAAAATTGACGATTTCTAAAATTTAAAAAATTTTGAAATTTGATTAAAAACTTTATTTTTGAGTTCCATTCATCTTAAAAATAAGATATATTTAGAAATCGACATGAAAATCTGGATTTTAAAATTTTCAATCGAAAAAAAATTCAAAAAATCGACAAATTTTTATTTTTCCGAAATTTTAAAAATCGTTCAAAAACTGAAATTTCGTGTATTATTTATTTGAGAAATGAACACGAAAAACGAATTCAGTCGAAAAATGCAATTCCGTAAATTTTTGCAGATGAAAAATCCTGAAAATCAACGAATTTCAATAATTTTTTATTTCCAATGTGAAAAAAACGAGAAAATTGACGATTTCTAAAATTTGAAAAATTTTGAAATTTGATTAAAAACTTTATTTTTGAGTTCCATTCATCTTAAAAATAAGATATATTTAGAAATCGACATGAAAATCTGGATTTTAAAATTTTCAATCGAAAAAAATTCAAAAAATCGACAAATTTTTATTTTTCCGAAATTTTGAAAATCGTTCAAAAACTGAAATTTCGTGTATAATTTATTTGGGAAATGAACACGAAAAACGAATTCAGTCGAAAAAAGCAATTCCGTAAATTTTTGCAGATGAAAAATCCTGAAAATCAACGAATTTCAATAATTTTTTATTTCCAATGTGAAAAAAACGAGAAAATTGACGATTTCTAAAATTTGAAAAATTTTGAAATTTGATTAAAAACTTTATTTTTGAGTTCCATTCATCTTAAAAATAAGATATATTTAGAAATCGAAATAAAAATCTGGATTTTAAAATTTTCAGTCGAAAAAATTTCAAAAAATCGACAAATTTTTATTTTTCCGAAATTTTAAAAATCGTTCAAAAAATGAAATTTCGTGTATTATTTTTTAGAGAAATGAACACGAAAATCGAATTCAGTCGAAAAATGCAATTCCGTAAATTTTTGCAGATGAAAAATCCTCAAAATCAACGAATTTCATTAATTTTTTATTTCCAATGTGAAAAAAACGAGAAAATTGACGATTTCTAAAATTTGAAAAATTTTGAAATTTGATTAAAAACTTTATTTTTGAGTACCATTCATCTTAAAAATAAGAAATATTTAGAAATCGAAATAAAAATCTGGATTTTAAAATTTTCAGTCGAAAAAATTTCAAAAAATCGACAAAATTTTATTTTTCTGAAAATTTGAAAATCGTTCAAAAACTGAAATTTCGTGTATAATTTATTAGAGAAATGAACACGAAAATCGAATTCAGTCGAAAAATGCAATTCCGTAAATTTTTGCAGATGAAAAATCCTCAAAATCAACGAATTTCATTAATTTTTTATTTCCAATGTGAAAAAAACGAGAAAATTGACGATTTCTAAAATTTGAAAAATTTTGAAATTTGATTAAAAACTTTATTTTGGCGTACCATTCAACTTAAAAATAAGAAATATTTAGAAATCGAAATGAAAATCTGGATTTTAAAATTTTCAGTCGAAAAAATTTCAAAAAATCGACAAATTTTTATTTTATCGAAATTTTGAAAATCGTTCAAAAACTGAAATTTCGTGTATAATTTATTTGGGAAATGAACACGAAAAACGAATTCAGTCGAAAAAAAGCAATTCCGTAAATTTTTGCAGATGAAAAATCCTGAAAATCAACGAATTTCAATAATTTTTTATTTCCAATGTGAAAAAAACGAGAAAATTGACGATTTCTAAAATTTGAAAAATTTTGAAATTTGATTAAAAACTTTATTTTTGAGTACCATTCATCTTAAAAATAAGAAATATTTAGAAATCGAAATAAAAATCTGGATTTTAAAATTTTCAGTCGAAAAAATTTCAAAAAATCGACAAATTTTTATTTTTCTGAAAATTTGAAAATCGTTCAAAAAATGAAATTTCGTGTATTATTTATTAGAGAAATGAACACGAAAAACGAATTCAGTCGAAAAATGCAATTCCGTAAATTTTTGCAGATGAAAAATCCTCAAAATCAACGAATTTCATTAATTTTTTATTTCCAATGTGAAAAAAACGAGAAAATTGACGATTTCTAAAATTTGAAAAATTTTGAAATTTGATTAAAAACTTTATTTTGGCGTACCATTCAACTTAAAAATAAGAAATATTTAGAAATCGAAATGAAAATCTGGATTTTAAAATTTTCAGTCGAAAAAATTTCAAAAAATCGACAAATTTTTATTTTATCGAAATTTTGAAAATCGTTCAAAAACTGAAATTTCGTGTATAATTTATTTGGGAAATGAACACGAAAAACGAATTCAGTCGAAAAAAGCAATTCCGTAAATTTTTGCAGATGAAAAATCCTGAAAATCAACGAATTTCATTAATTTTTTATTTCCAATGTGAAAAAAACGAGAAAATTGACGATTTCTAAAATTTGAAAAATTTTGAAATTTGATTAAAAACTTTATTTTGGCGTACCATTCAACTTAAAAATAAGAAATATTTAGAAATCGAAATGAAAATCTGGATTTTAAAATTTTCAGTCGAAAAAATTTCAAAAAATCGACAAATTTTTATTTTATCGAAATTTTGAAAATCGTTCAAAAACTGAAATTTCGTGTATTATTTATTAGAGAAATGAACACGAAGAACGAATTCAGTCGAAAAATGCAATTCCGTAAATTTTTGCAGATGAAAAATCCTGAAAATCAACGAATTTCAATAATTTTTTATTTCCAATGTGAAAAAAACGAGAAAATTGACGATTTCTAAAATTTGAAAAATTTTGAAATTTGATTAAAAACTTTATTTTTGAGTACCATTCATCTTAAAAATAAGAAATATTTAGAAATCGAAATAAAAATCTGGATTTTAAAATTTTCAGTCGAAAAAATTTCAAAAAATCGACAAATTTTTATTTTTCTGAAAATTTGAAAATCGTTCAAAAAATGAAATTTCGTGTATTATTTATTAGAGAAATGAACACGAAAAACGAATTCAGTCGAAAAATGCAATTCCGTAAATTTTTGCAGATGAAAAATCCTCAAAATCAACGAATTTCATTAATTTTTTATTTCCAATGTGAAAAAAACGAGAAAATTGACGATTTCTAAAATTTGAAAAATTTTGAAATTTGATTAAAAACTTTATTTTGGCGTACCATTCAACTTAAAAATATGAAATATTTAGAAATCGAAATGAAAATCTGGATTTTAAAATTTTCAGTCGAAAAAATTTCAAAAAATCGACAAATTTTTATTTTATCGAAATTTTGAAAATCGTTCAAAAACTGAAATTTCGTGTATAATTTATTTGGGAAATGAACACGAAAAACGAATTCAGTCGAAAAAAGCAATTCCGTAAATTTTTGCAGATGAAAAATCCTGAAAATCAACGAATTTCAATAATTTTTTATTTCCAATGTGAAAAAAACGAGAAAATTGACGATTTCTAAAATTTGAAAAATTTTGAAATTTGATTAAAAACTTTATTTTTGAGTACCATTCATCTTAAAAATAAGAAATATTTAGAAATCGAAATAAAAATCTGGATTTTAAAATTTTCAGTCGAAAAAATTTCAAAAAATCGACAAATTTTTATTTTTCTGAAAATTTGAAAATCGTTCAAAAAATGAAATTTCGTGTATTATTTATTAGAGAAATGAACACGAAAAACGAATTCAGTCGAAAAATGCAATTCCGTAAATTTTTGCAGATGAAAAATCCTCAAAATCAACGAATTTCATTAATTTTTTATTTCCAATGTGAAAAAAAACGAGAAAATTGACGATTTCTAAAATTTGAAAAATTTTGAAATTTGATTAAAAACTTTATTTTGGCGTACCATTCAACTTAAAAATAAGAAATATTTAGAAATCGAAATGAAAATCTGGATTTTAAAATTTTCAGTCGAAAAAATTTCAAAAAATCGACAAATTTTTATTTTATCGAAATTTTGAAAATCGTTCAAAAACTGAAATTTCGTGTATAATTTATTTGGGAAATGAACACGAAAAACGAATTCAGTCGAAAAAAGCAATTCCGTAAATTTTTGCAGATGAAAAATCCTGAAAATCAACGAATTTCATTAATTTTTTATTTCCAATGTGAAAAAAACGAGAAAATTGACGATTTCTAAAATTTGAAAAATTTTGAAATTTGATTAAAAACTTTATTTTGGCGTACCATTCAACTTAAAAATAAGAAATATTTAGAAATCGAAATGAAAATCTGGATTTTAAAATTTTCAGTCGAAAAAATTTCAAAAAATCGACAAATTTTTATTTTATCGAAATTTTGAAAATCGTTCAAAAACTGAAATTTCGTGTATAATTTATTTGGGAAATGAACACGAAAAACGAATTCAGTCGAAAAAAGCAATTCCGTAAATTTTTGCAGATGAAAAATCCTCAAAATCAACGAATTTCATTAATTTTTTATTTCCAATGTGAAAAAAACGAGAAAATTGACGATTTCTAAAATTTGAAAAATTTTGAAATTTGATTAAAAACTTTATTTTGGCGTACCATTCAACTTAAAAATAAGAAATATTTAGAAATCGAAATGAAAATCTGGATTTTAAAATTTTCAGTCGAAAAAATTTCAAAAAATCGACAAATTTTTATTTTTTCGAAATTTTGAAAATCGTTCAAAAACTGAAATTTCGTGTATAATTTATTTGAGAAATGAACACGAAGAACGAATTCAGTCGAAAAATGCAATTCCGTAAATTTTTGCAGATGAAAAATCCTGAAAATCAACGAATTTCAATAATTTTTTATTTCCAATGTGAAAAAAACGAGAAAATTGACGATTTCTAAAATTTGAAAAATTTTGAAATTTGATTAAAAACTTTATTTTTGAGTACCATTCATCTTAAAAATAAGAAATATTTAGAAATCGAAATAAAAATCTGGATTTTAAAATTTTCAGTCGAAAAAATTTCAAAAAATCGACAAATTTTTATTTTTCTGAAAATTTGAAAATCGTTCAAAAAATGAAATTTCGTGTATTATTTATTAGAGAAATGAACACGAAAAACGAATTCAGTCGAAAAATGCAATTCCGTAAATTTTTGCAGATGAAAAATCCTCAAAATCAACGAATTTCATTAATTTTTTATTTCCAATGTGAAAAAAACGAGAAAATTGACGATTTCTAAAATTTGAAAAATTTTGAAATTTGATTAAAAACTTTATTTTGGCGTACCATTCAACTTAAAAATATGAAATATTTAGAAATCGAAATGAAAATCTGGATTTTAAAATTTTCAGTCGAAAAAATTTCAAAAAATCGACAAATTTTTATTTTATCGAAATTTTGAAAATCGTTCAAAAACTGAAATTTCGTGTATAATTTATTTGGGAAATGAACACGAAAAACGAATTCAGTCGAAAAAAGCAATTCCGTAAATTTTTGCAGATGAAAAATCCTGAAAATCAACGAATTTCAATAATTTTTTATTTCCAATGTGAAAAAAACGAGAAAATTGACGATTTCTAAAATTTGAAAAATTTTGAAATTTGATTAAAAACTTTATTTTTGAGTACCATTCATCTTAAAAATAAGAAATATTTAGAAATCGAAATAAAAATCTGGATTTTAAAATTTTCAGTCGAAAAAATTTCAAAAAATCGACAAATTTTTATTTTTCTGAAAATTTGAAAATCGTTCAAAAAATGAAATTTCGTGTATTATTTATTAGAGAAATGAACACGAAAAACGAATTCAGTCGAAAAATGCAATTCCGTAAATTTTTGCAGATGAAAAATCCTCAAAATCAACGAATTTCATTAATTTTTTATTTCCAATGTGAAAAAAACGAGAAAATTGACGATTTCTAAAATTTGAAAAATTTTGAAATTTGATTAAAAACTTTATTTTGGCGTACCATTCAACTTAAAAATAAGAAATATTTAGAAATCGAAATGAAAATCTGGATTTTAAAATTTTCAGTCGAAAAAATTTCAAAAAATCGACAAATTTTTATTTTATCGAAATTTTGAAAATCGTTCAAAAACTGAAATTTCGTGTATAATTTATTTGGGAAATGAACACGAAAAACGAATTCAGTCGAAAAAAGCAATTCCGTAAATTTTTGCAGATGAAAAATCCTGAAAATCAACGAATTTCATTAATTTTTTATTTCCAATGTGAAAAAAACGAGAAAATTGACGATTTCTAAAATTTGAAAAATTTTGAAATTTGATTAAAAACTTTATTTTGGCGTACCATTCAACTTAAAAATAAGAAATATTTAGAAATCGAAATGAAAATCTGGATTTTAAAATTTTCAGTCGAAAAAATTTCAAAAAATCGACAAATTTTTATTTTATCGAAATTTTGAAAATCGTTCAAAAACTGAAATTTCGTGTATAATTTATTTGGGAAATGAACACGAAAAACGAATTCAGTCGAAAAAAGCAATTCCGTAAATTTTTGCAGATGAAAAATCCTGAAAATCAACGAATTTCAATAATTTTTTATTTCCAATGTGAAAAAAAACGAGAAAATTGACGATTTCTAAAATTTGAAAAATTTTGAAATTTGATTAAAAACTTTATTTTTGAGTACCATTCATCTTAAAAATAAGAAATATTTAGAAATCGAAATAAAAATCTGGATTTTAAAATTTTCAGTCGAAAAAATTTCAAAAAATCGACAAATTTTTATTTTTCTGAAAATTTGAAAATCGTTCAAAAAATGAAATTTCGTGTATTATTTATTAGAGAAATGAACACGAAGAACGAATTCAGTCGAAAAATGCAATTCCGTAAATTTTTGCAGATGAAAAATCCTGAAAATCAACGAATTTCAATAATTTTTTATTTCCAATGTGAAAAAAACGAGAAAATTGACGATTTCTAAAATTTGAAAAATTTTGAAATTTGATTAAAAACTTTATTTTTGAGTACCATTCATCTTAAAAATAAGAAATATTTAGAAATCGAAATAAAAATCTGGATTTTAAAATTTTCAGTCGAAAAAATTTCAAAAAATCGACAAATTTTTATTTTTCTGAAAATTTGAAAATCGTTCAAAAAATGAAATTTCGTGTATTATTTATTAGAGAAATGAACACGAAGAACGAATTCAGTCGAAAAATGCAATTCCGTAAATTTTTGCAGATGAAAAATCCTGAAAATCAACGAATTTCAATAATTTTTTATTTCCAATGTGAAAAAAACGAGAAAATTGACGATTTCTAAAATTTGAAAAATTTTGAAATTTGATTAAAAACTTTATTTTTGAGTACCATTCATCTTAAAAATAAGAAATATTTAGAAATCGAAATAAAAATCTGGATTTTAAAATTTTCAGTCGAAAAAATTTCAAAAAATCGACAAATTTTTATTTTTCTGAAAATTTGAAAATCGTTCAAAAAATGAAATTTCGTGTATTATTTATTAGAGAAATGAACACGAAAAACGAATTCAGTCGAAAAATGCAATTCCGTAAATTTTTGCAGATGAAAAATCCTCAAAATCAACGAATTTCATTAATTTTTTATTTCCAATGTGAAAAAAACGAGAAAATTGACGATTTCTAAAATTTGAAAAATTTTGAAATTTGATTAAAAACTTTATTTTGGCGTACCATTCAACTTAAAAATAAGAAATATTTAGAAATCGAAATGAAAATCTGGATTTTAAAATTTTCAGTCGAAAAAATTTCAAAAAATCGACAAATTTTTATTTTATCGAAATTTTGAAAATCGTTCAAAAACTGAAATTTCGTGTATAATTTATTTGGGAAATGAACACGAAAAACGAATTCAGTCGAAAAAAGCAATTCCGTAAATTTTTGCAGATGAAAAATCCTGAAAATCAACGAATTTCAATAATTTTTTATTTCCAATGTGAAAAAAACGAGAAAATTGACGATTTCTAAAATTTGAAAAATTTTGAAATTTGATTAAAAACTTTATTTTTGAGTACCATTCATCTTAAAAATAAGAAATATTTAGAAATCGAAATAAAAATCTGGATTTTAAAATTTTCAGTCGAAAAAATTTCAAAAAATCGACAAATTTTTATTTTTCTGAAAATTTGAAAATCGTTCAAAAAATGAAATTTCGTGTATTATTTATTAGAGAAATGAACACGAAAAACGAATTCAGTCGAAAAATGCAATTCCGTAAATTTTTGCAGATGAAAAATCCTCAAAATCAACGAATTTCATTAATTTTTTATTTCCAATGTGAAAAAAACGAGAAAATTGACGATTTCTAAAATTTGAAAAATTTTGAAATTTGATTAAAAACTTTATTTTGGCGTACCATTCAACTTAAAAATAAGAAATATTTAGAAATCGAAATGAAAATCTGGATTTTAAAATTTTCAGTCGAAAAAATTTCAAAAAATCGACAAATTTTTATTTTATCGAAATTTTGAAAATCGTTCAAAAACTGAAATTTCGTGTATAATTTATTTGGGAAATGAACACGAAAAACGAATTCAGTCGAAAAAAGCAATTCCGTAAATTTTTGCAGATGAAAAATCCTGAAAATCAACGAATTTCATTAATTTTTTATTTCCAATGTGAAAAAAACGAGAAAATTGACGATTTCTAAAATTTGAAAAATTTTGAAATTTGATTAAAAACTTTATTTTGGCGTACCATTCAACTTAAAAATAAGAAATATTTAGAAATCGAAATGAAAATCTGGATTTTAAAATTTTCAGTCGAAAAAATTTCAAAAAATCGACAAATTTTTATTTTATCGAAATTTTGAAAATCGTTCAAAAACTGAAATTTCGTGTATAATTTATTTGGGAAATGAACACGAAAAACGAATTCAGTCGAAAAAAGCAATTCCGTAAATTTTTGCAGATGAAAAATCCTGAAAATCAACGAATTTCAATAATTTTTTATTTCCAATGTGAAAAAAACGAGAAAATTGACGATTTCTAAAATTTGAAAAATTTTGAAATTTGATTAAAAACTTTATTTTTGAGTACCATTCATCTTAAAAATAAGAAATATTTAGAAATCGAAATAAAAATCTGGATTTTAAAATTTTCAGTCGAAAAAATTTCAAAAAATCGACAAATTTTTATTTTTCTGAAAATTTGAAAATCGTTCAAAAAATGAAATTTCGTGTATTATTTATTAGAGAAATGAACACGAAAAACGAATTCAGTCGAAAAATGCAATTCCGTAAATTTTTGCAGATGAAAAATCCTCAAAATCAACGAATTTCATTAATTTTTTATTTCCAATGTGAAAAAAACGAGAAAATTGACGATTTCTAAAATTTGAAAAATTTTGAAATTTGATTAAAAACTTTATTTTGGCGTACCATTCAACTTAAAAATAAGAAATATTTAGAAATCGAAATGAAAATCTGGATTTTAAAATTTTCAGTCGAAAAAATTTCAAAAAATCGACAAATTTTTATTTTATCGAAATTTTGAAAATCGTTCAAAAACTGAAATTTCGTGTATAATTTATTTGGGAAATGAACACGAAAAACGAATTCAGTCGAAAAAAGCAATTCCGTAAATTTTTGCAGATGAAAAATCCTGAAAATCAACGAATTTCATTAATTTTTTATTTCCAATGTGAAAAAAACGAGAAAATTGACGATTTCTAAAATTTGAAAAATTTTGAAATTTGATTAAAAACTTTATTTTGGCGTACCATTCAACTTAAAAATAAGAAATATTTAGAAATCGAAATGAAAATCTGGATTTTAAAATTTTCAGTCGAAAAAATTTCAAAAAATCGACAAATTTTTATTTTATCGAAATTTTGAAAATCGTTCAAAAACTGAAATTTCGTGTATAATTTATTTGGGAAATGAACACGAAAAACGAATTCAGTCGAAAAAAGCAATTCCGTAAATTTTTGCAGATGAAAAATCCTGAAAATCAACGAATTTCAATAATTTTTTATTTCCAATGTGAAAAAAACGAGAAAATTGACGATTTCTAAAATTTGAAAAATTTTGAAATTTGATTAAAAACTTTATTTTTGAGTACCATTCATCTTAAAAATAAGAAATATTTAGAAATCGAAATAAAAATCTGGATTTTAAAATTTTCAGTCGAAAAAATTTCAAAAAATCGACAAATTTTTATTTTTCTGAAAATTTGAAAATCGTTCAAAAAATGAAATTTCGTGTATTATTTATTAGAGAAATGAACACGAAAAACGAATTCAGTCGAAAAATGCAATTCCGTAAATTTTTGCAGATGAAAAATCCTGAAAATCAACGAATTTCAATAATTTTTTATTTCCAATGTGAAAAAAACGAGAAAATTGACGATTTCTAAAATTTGAAAAATTTTGAAATTTGATTAAAAACTTTATTTTTGAGTACCATTCATCTTAAAAATAAGAAATATTTAGAAATCGAAATAAAAATCTGGATTTTAAAATTTTCAGTCGAAAAAATTTCAAAAAATCGACAAATTTTTATTTTTCTGAAAATTTGAAAATCGTTCAAAAAATGAAATTTCGTGTATTATTTATTAGAGAAATGAACACGAAAAACGAATTCAGTCGAAAAATGCAATTCCGTAAATTTTTGCAGATGAAAAATCCTCAAAATCAACGAATTTCATTAATTTTTTATTTCCAATGTGAAAAAAACGAGAAAATTGACGATTTCTAAAATTTGAAAAATTTTGAAATTTGATTAAAAACTTTATTTTGGCGTACCATTCAACTTAAAAATAAGAAATATTTAGAAATCGAAATGAAAATCTGGATTTTAAAATTTTCAGTCGAAAAAATTTCAAAAAATCGACAAATTTTTATTTTTTCGAAATTTTGAAAATCGTTCAAAAACTGAAATTTCGTGTATAATTTATTTGAGAAATGAACACGAAGAACGAATTCAGTCGAAAAATGCAATTCCGTAAATTTTTGCAGATGAAAAATCCTGAAAATCAACGAATTTCAATAATTTTTTATTTCCAATGTGAAAAAAACGAGAAAATTGACGATTTCTAAAATTTGAAAAATTTTGAAATTTGATTAAAAACTTTATTTTTGAGTTCCATTCATCTTAAAAATAAGATATATTTAGAAATCGACATGAAAATCTGGATTTTAAAATTTTCAATCGAAAAAAATTCAAAAAATCGACAAATTTTTATTTTTCCGAAATTTTAAAAATCGTTCAAAAACTGAAATTTCGTGTATTATTTATTTGAGAAATGAACACGAAAAACGAATTCAGTCGAAAAATGCAATTCCGTAAATTTTTGCAGATGAAAAATCCTCAAAATCAACGAATTTCAATAATTTTTTATTTCCAATGTGAAAAAAACGAGAAAATTGACGATTTCTAAAATTTGAAAAATTTTGAAATTTGATTAAAAACTTTATTTTGGCGTACCATTCAACTTAAAAATAAGAAATATTTAGAAATCGAAATGAAAATCTGGATTTTAAAATTTTCAGTCGAAAAAATTTCAAAAAATCGACAAATTTTTATTTTTTCGAAATTTTGAAAATCGTTCAAAAACTGAAATTTCGTGTATAATTTATTTGAGAAATGAACACGAAGAACGAATTCAGTCGAAAAATGCAATTCCGTAAATTTTTGCAGATGAAAAATCCTCAAAATCAACGAATTTCATTAATTTTTTATTTCCAATGTGAAAAAAACGAGAAAATTGACGATTTCTAAAATTTGAAAAATTTTGAAATTTGATTAAAAACTTTATTTTTGAGTACCATTCATCTTAAAAATAAGAAATATTTAGAAATCGAAATGAAAATCTGGATTTTAAAATTTTCAGTCGAAAAAATTTCAAAAAATCGACAAATTTTTATTTTTCCGAAATTTTAAAAATCGTTCAAAAACTGAAATTTCGTGTATTATTTATTTGAGAAATGAACACGAAAAACGAATTCAGTCGAAAAATGCAATTCCGTAAATTTTTGCAGATGAAAAATCCTGAAAATCAACGAATTTCAATAATTTTTTATTTCCAATGTGAAAAAAACGAGAAAATTGACGATTTCTAAAATTTGAAAAATTTTGAAATTTGATTAAAAACTTTATTTTTGAGTACCATTCATCTTAAAAATAAGATATATTTAGAAATCGACATGAAAATCTGGATTTTAAAATTTTCAATCGAAAAAAATTCAAAAAATCGACAAATTTTTATTTTTCCGAAATTTTAAAAATCGTTCAAAAACTGAAATTTCGTGTATTATTTATTTGAGAAATGAACACGAAAAACGAATTCAGTCGAAAAATGCAATTCCGTAAATTTTTGCAGATGAAAAATCCTCAAAATCAACGAATTTCATTAATTTTTTATTTCCAATGTGAAAAAAACGAGAAAATTGACGATTTCTAAAATTTGAAAAATTTTGAAATTTGATTAAAAACTTTATTTTTGAGTTCCATTCATCTTAAAAATAAGATATATTTAGAAATCGAAATAAAAATCTGGATTTTAAAATTTTCAGTCGAAAAAATTTCAAAAAATCGACAAATTTTTATTTTTCCGAAATTTTAAAAATCGTTCAAAAAATGAAATTTCGTGTATTATTTTTTAGAGAAATGAACACGAAAATCGAATTCAGTCGAAAAATGCAATTCCGTAAATTTTTGCAGATGAAAAATCCTGAAAATCAACGAATTTCAATAATTTTTTATTTCCAATGTGAAAAAAACGAGAAAATTGACGATTTCTAAAATTTGAAAAATTTTGAAATTTGATTAAAAACTTTATTTTTGAGTACCATTCATCTTAAAAATAAGAAATATTTAGAAATCGAAATAAAAATCTGGATTTTAAAATTTTCAGTCGAAAAAATTTCAAAAAATCGACAAATTTTTATTTTTCTGAAAATTTGAAAATCGTTCAAAAAATGAAATTTCGTGTATTATTTATAAGAGAAATGAACACGAAAAACGAATTCAGTCGAAAAATGCAATTCCGTAAATTTTTGCAGATGAAAAATCCTCAAAATCAACGAATTTCATTAATTTTTTATTTCCAATGTGAAAAAAACGAGAAAATTGACGATTTCTAAAATTTGAAAAATTTTGAAATTTGATTAAAAACTTTATTTTGGCGTACCATTCAACTTAAAAATAAGAAATATTTAGAAATCGAAATGAAAATCTGGATTTTAAAATTTTCAGTCGAAAAAATTTCAAAAAATCGACAAATTTTTATTTTATCGAAATTTTGAAAATCGTTCAAAAACTGAAATTTCGTGTATAATTTATTTGGGAAATGAACACGAAAAACGAATTCAGTCAAAAAAAGCAATTCCGTAAATTTTTGCAGATGAAAAATCCTGAAAATCAACGAATTTCAATAATTTTTTATTTCCAATGTGAAAAAAACGAGAAAATTGACGATTTCTAAAATTTGAAAAATTTTGAAATTTGATTAAAAACTTTATTTTTGAGTACCATTCATCTTAAAAATAAGAAATATTTAGAAATCGAAATAAAAATCTGGATTTTAAAATTTTCAGTCGAAAAAATTTCAAAAAATCGACAAATTTTTATTTTTCTGAAAATTTGAAAATCGTTCAAAAAATGAAATTTCGTGTATTATTTATTAGAGAAATGAACACGAAAAACGAATTCAGTCGAAAAATGCAATTCCGTAAATTTTTGCAGATGAAAAATCCTGAAAATCAACGAATTTCAATAATTTTTTATTTCCAATGTGAAAAAAACGAGAAAATTGACGATTTCTAAAATTTGAAAAATTTTGAAATTTGATTAAAAACTTTATTTTTGAGTTCCATTCATCTTAAAAATAAGATATATTTAGAAATCGACATGAAAATCTGGATTTTAAAATTTTCAATCGAAAAAAATTCAAAAAATCGACAAATTTTTATTTTTCCGAAATTTTAAAAATCGTTCAAAAACTGAAATTTCGTGTATTATTTATTTGAGAAATGAACACGAAAAACGAATTCAGTCGAAAAATGCAATTCCGTAAATTTTTGCAGATGAAAAATCCTCAAAATCAACGAATTTCATTAATTTTTTATTTCCAATGTGAAAAAAACGAGAAAATTGACGATTTCTAAAATTTGAAAAATTTTGAAATTTGATTAAAAACTTTATTTTTGAGTTCCATTCATCTTAAAAATAAGATATATTTAGAAATCGAAATAAAAATCTGGATTTTAAAATTTTCAGTCGAAAAAATTTCAAAAAATCGACAAATTTTTATTTTTCCGAAATTTTAAAAATCGTTCAAAAAATGAAATTTCGTGTATTATTTTTTAGAGAAATGAACACGAAAATCGAATTCAGTCGAAAAATGCAATTCCGTAAATTTTTGCAGATGAAAAATCCTCAAAATCAACGAATTTCATTAATTTTTTATTTCCAATGTGAAAAAAACGAGAAAATTGACGATTTCTAAAATTTGAAAAATTTTGAAATTTGATTAAAAACTTTATTTTTGAGTACCATTCATCTTAAAAATAAGAAATATTTAGAAATCGAAATAAAAATCTGGATTTTAAAATTTTCAGTCGAAAAAATTTCAAAAAATCGACAAAATTTTATTTTTCTGAAAATTTGAAAATCGTTCAAAAACTGAAATTTCGTGTATTATTTATTTGAGAAATGAACACGAAAAACGAATTCAGTCGAAAAATGCAATTCCGTAAATTTTTGCAGATGAAAAATCCTCAAAATCAACGAATTTCATTAATTTTTTATTTCCAATGTGAAAAAAACGAGAAAATTGACGATTTCTAAAATTTGAAAAATTTTGAAATTTGATTAAAAACTTTATTTTTGAGTTCCATTCATCTTAAAAATAAGATATATTTAGAAATCGAAATAAAAATCTGGATTTTAAAATTTTCAGTCGAAAAAATTTCAAAAAATCGACAAATTTTTATTTTTCCGAAATTTTAAAAATCGTTCAAAAAATGAAATTTCGTGTATTATTTTTTAGAGAAATGAACACGAAAATCGAATTCAGTCGAAAAATGCAATTCCGTAAATTTTTGCAGATGAAAAATCCTCAAAATCAACGAATTTCATTAATTTTTTATTTCCAATGTGAAAAAAACGAGAAAATTGACGATTTCTAAAATTTGAAAAATTTTGAAATTTGATTAAAAACTTTATTTTTGAGTACCATTCATCTTAAAAATAAGAAATATTTAGAAATCGAAATAAAAATCTGGATTTTAAAATTTTCAGTCGAAAAAATTTCAAAAAATCGACAAAATTTTATTTTTCTGAAAATTTGAAAATCGTTCAAAAACTGAAATTTCGTGTATAATTTATTTGGGAAATGAACACGAAAAACGAATTCAGTCGAAAAATGCAATTCCGTAAATTTTTGCAGATGAAAAATCCTTAAAATCAACGAATTTCATTAATTTTTTATTTCCAATGTGAAAAAAACGAGAAAATTGACGATTTCTAAAATTTGAAAAATTTTGAAATTTGATTAAAAACTTTATTTTGGCGTACCATTCAACTTAAAAATAAGAAATATTTAGAAATCGAAATGAAAATCTGGATTTTAAAATTTTCAGTCGAAAAAATTTCAAAAAATCGACAAATTTTTATTTTTCTGAAAATTTGAAAATCGTTCAAAAAATGAAATTTCGTGTATTATTTTTTAGAGAAATGAACACGAAAATCGAATTCAGTCGAAAAATGCAATTCCGTAAATTTTTGCAGATGAAAAATCCTCAAAATCAACGAATTTCATTAATTTTTTATTTCCAATGTGAAAAAAACGAGAAAATTGACGATTTCTAAAATTTGAAAAATTTTGAAATTTGATTAAAAACTTTATTTTGGCGTACCATTCAACTTAAAAATAAGAAATATTTAGAAATCGAAATGAAAATCTGGATTTTAAAATTTTCAGTCGAAAAAATTTCAAAAAATCGACAAATTTTTATTTTATCGAAATTTTGAAAATCGTTCAAAAACTGAAATTTCGTGTATAATTTATTTGGGAAATGAACACGAAAAACGAATTCAGTCGAAAAAAGCAATTCCGTAAATTTTTGCAGATGAAAAATCCTGAAAATCAACGAATTTCAATAATTTTTTATTTCCAATGTGAAAAAAACGAGAAAATTGACGATTTCTAAAATTTGAAAAATTTTGAAATTTGATTAAAAACTTTATTTTTGAGTACCATTCATCTTAAAAATAAGAAATATTTAGAAATCGAAATAAAAATCTGGATTTTAAAATTTTCAGTCGAAAAAATTTCAAAAAATCGACAAATTTTTATTTTTCTGAAAATTTGAAAATCGTTCAAAAAATGAAATTTCGTGTATTATTTATTAGAGAAATGAACACGAAAAACGAATTCAGTCGAAAAATGCAATTCCGTAAATTTTTGCAGATGAAAAATCCTCAAAATCAACGAATTTCATTAATTTTTTATTTCCAATGTGAAAAAAACGAGAAAATTGACGATTTCTAAAATTTGAAAAATTTTGAAATTTGATTAAAAACTTTATTTTGGCGTACCATTCAACTTAAAAATAAGAAATATTTAGAAATCGAAATGAAAATCTGGATTTTAAAATTTTCAGTCGAAAAAATTTCAAAAAATCGACAAATTTTTATTTTATCGAAATTTTGAAAATCGTTCAAAAACTGAAATTTCGTGTATAATTTATTTGGGAAATGAACACGAAAAACGAATTCAGTCGAAAAAAGCAATTCCGTAAATTTTTGCAGATGAAAAATCCTGAAAATCAACGAATTTCAATAATTTTTTATTTCCAATGTGAAAAAAACGAGAAAATTGACGATTTCTAAAATTTGAAAAATTTTGAAATTTGATTAAAAACTTTATTTTTGAGTACCATTCATCTTAAAAATAAGAAATATTTAGAAATCGAAATAAAAATCTGGATTTTAAAATTTTCAGTCGAAAAAATTTCAAAAAATCGACAAATTTTTATTTTTCTGAAAATTTGAAAATCGTTCAAAAAATGAAATTTCGTGTATTATTTATTAGAGAAATGAACACGAAAAACGAATTCAGTCGAAAAATGCAATTCCGTAAATTTTTGCAGATGAAAAATCCTGAAAATCAACGAATTTCATTAATTTTTTATTTCCAATGTGAAAAAAACGAGAAAATTGACGATTTCTAAAATTTGAAAAATTTTGAAATTTGATTAAAAACTTTATTTTTGAGTACCATTCATCTTAAAAATGAGAATTATTTAGAAATCGAAATAAAAATCTGGATTTTAAAATTTTCAGTCGAAAAAATTTCAAAAAATCGACAAATTTTTATTTTTCCGAAATTTTAAAAATCGTTCAAAAACTAAAATTTCGTGTCTTATTTCTTAGAGAAATGAACACGAAGAACGAATTCAGTCGAAAAATGCAATTCCGTAAATTTTTGCAGATGAAAAATCCTGAAAATCAACGAATTTCAATAATTTTTTATTTCCAATGTGAAAAAAACGAGAAAATTGACGATTTCTAAAATTTGAAAAATTTTGAAATTTGATTAAAAACTTTATTTTTGAGTACCATTCATCTTAAAAATAAGAAATATTTAGAAATCGAAATAAAAATCTGGATTTTAAAATTTTCAGTCGAAAAAATTTCAAAAAATCGACAAATTTTTATTTTTCTGAAAATTTGAAAATCGTTCAAAAAATGAAATT
Source organism: Leptopilina drosophilae (assembly GCA_032873175.1). Taxonomy (NCBI): domain Eukaryota; kingdom Metazoa; phylum Arthropoda; class Insecta; order Hymenoptera; family Figitidae; genus Leptopilina; species Leptopilina drosophilae. The sequence goes on along the minus strand of JAVJHS010000405.1, from coordinate 8,523 downwards.
TCGTGTATTATTTATTAGAGAAATGAACACGAAAAACGAATTCAGTCGAAAAATGCAATTCCGTAAATTTTTGCAGATGAAAAATCCTCAAAATCAACGAATTTCATTAATTTTTTATTTCCAATGTGAAAAAAACGAGAAAATTGACGATTTCTAAAATTTGAAAAATTTTGAAATTTGATTAAAAACTTTATTTTGGCGTACCATTCAACTTAAAAATAAGAAATATTTAGAAATCGAAATGAAAATCTGGATTTTAAAATTTTCAGTCGAAAAAATTTCAAAAAATCGACAAATTTTTATTTTATCGAAATTTTGAAAATCGTTCAAAAACTGAAATTTCGTGTATAATTTATTTGGGAAATGAACACGAAAAACGAATTCAGTCGAAAAAAAGCAATTCCGTAAATTTTTGCAGATGAAAAATCCTGAAAATCAACGAATTTCATTAATTTTTTATTTCCAATGTGAAAAAAACGAGAAAATTGACGATTTCTAAAATTTGAAAAATTTTGAAATTTGATTAAAAACTTTATTTTGGCGTACCATTCAACTTAAAAATAAGAAATATTTAGAAATCGAAATGAAAATCTGGATTTTAAAATTTTCAGTCGAAAAAATTTCAAAAAATCGACAAATTTTTATTTTATCGAAATTTTGAAAATCGTTCAAAAACTGAAATTTCGTGTATAATTTATTTGGGAAATGAACACGAAAAACGAATTCAGTCGAAAAAAGCAATTCCGTAAATTTTTGCAGATGAAAAATCCTGAAAATCAACGAATTTCAATAATTTTTTATTTCCAATGTGAAAAAAACGAGAAAATTGACGATTTCTAAAATTTGAAAAATTTTGAAATTTGATTAAAAACTTTATTTTTGAGTACCATTCATCTTAAAAATAAGAAATATTTAGAAATCGAAATAAAAATCTGGATTTTAAAATTTTCAGTCGAAAAAATTTCAAAAAATCGACAAATTTTTATTTTTCTGAAAATTTGAAAATCGTTCAAAAAATGAAATTTCGTGTATTATTTATTAGAGAAATGAACACGAAAAACGAATTCAGTCGAAAAATGCAATTCCGTAAATTTTTGCAGATGAAAAATCCTCAAAATCAACGAATTTCATTAATTTTTTATTTCCAATGTGAAAAAAACGAGAAAATTGACGATTTCTAAAATTTGAAAAATTTTGAAATTTGATTAAAAACTTTATTTTGGCGTACCATTCAACTTAAAAATAAGAAATATTTAGAAATCGAAATGAAAATCTGGATTTTAAAATTTTCAGTCGAAAAAATTTCAAAAAATCGACAAATTTTTATTTTATCGAAATTTTGAAAATCGTTCAAAAACTGAAATTTCGTGTATAATTTATTTGGGAAATGAACACGAAAAACGAATTCAGTCGAAAAAAGCAATTCCGTAAATTTTTGCAGATGAAAAATCCTGAAAATCAACGAATTTCATTAATTTTTTATTTCCAATGTGAAAAAAACGAGAAAATTGACGATTTCTAAAATTTGAAAAATTTTGAAATTTGATTAAAAACTTTATTTTGGCGTACCATTCAACTTAAAAATAAGAAATATTTAGAAATCGAAATAAAAATCTGGATTTTAAAATTTTCAGTCGAAAAAATTTCAAAAAATCGACAAATTTTTATTTTTCTGAAAATTTGAAAATCGTTCAAAAAATGAAATTTCGTGTATTATTTATTAGAGAAATGAACACGAAAAACGAATTCAGTCGAAAAATGCAATTCCGTAAATTTTTGCAGATGAAAAATCCTGAAAATCAACGAATTTCAATAATTTTTTATTTCCAATGTGAAAAAAACGAGAAAATTGACGATTTCTAAAATTTGAAAAATTTTGAAATTTGATTAAAAACTTTATTTTTGAGTACCATTCATCTTAAAAATAAGAAATATTTAGAAATCGAAATAAAAATCTGGATTTTAAAATTTTCAGTCGAAAAAATTTCAAAAAATCGACAAATTTTTATTTTTCTGAAAATTTGAAAATCGTTCAAAAAATGAAATTTCGTGTATTATTTATTAGAGAAATGAACACGAAAAACGAATTCAGTCGAAAAATGCAATTCCGTAAATTTTTGCAGATGAAAAATCCTCAAAATCAACGAATTTCATTAATTTTTTATTTCCAATGTGAAAAAAACGAGAAAATTGACGATTTCTAAAATTTGAAAAATTTTGAAATTTGATTAAAAACTTTATTTTGGCGTACCATTCAACTTAAAAATAAGAAATATTTAGAAATCGAAATGAAAATCTGGATTTTAAAATTTTCAGTCGAAAAAATTTCAAAAAATCGACAAATTTTTATTTTATCGAAATTTTGAAAATCGTTCAAAAACTGAAATTTCGTGTATAATTTATTTGGGAAATGAACACGAAAAACGAATTCAGTCGAAAAAAGCAATTCCGTAAATTTTTGCAGATGAAAAATCCTGAAAATCAACGAATTTCAATAATTTTTTATTTCCAATGTGAAAAAAACGAGAAAATTGACGATTTCTAAAATTTGAAAAATTTTGAAATTTGATTAAAAACTTTATTTTTGAGTACCATTCATCTTAAAAATAAGAAATATTTAGAAATCGAAATAAAAATCTGGATTTTAAAATTTTCAGTCGAAAAAATTTCAAAAAATCGACAAATTTTTATTTTTCTGAAAATTTGAAAATCGTTCAAAAAATGAAATTTCGTGTATTATTTATTAGAGAAATGAACACGAAAAACGAATTCAGTCGAAAAATGCAATTCCGTAAATTTTTGCAGATGAAAAATCCTCAAAATCAACGAATTTCATTAATTTTTTATTTCCAATGTGAAAAAAAACGAGAAAATTGACGATTTCTAAAATTTGAAAAATTTTGAAATTTGATTAAAAACTTTATTTTGGCGTACCATTCAACTTAAAAATAAGAAATATTTAGAAATCGAAATGAAAATCTGGATTTTAAAATTTTCAGTCGAAAAAATTTCAAAAAATCGACAAATTTTTATTTTATCGAAATTTTGAAAATCGTTCAAAAACTGAAATTTCGTGTATAATTTATTTGGGAAATGAACACGAAAAACGAATTCAGTCGAAAAAAGCAATTCCGTAAATTTTTGCAGATGAAAAATCCTGAAAATCAACGAATTTCAATAATTTTTTATTTCCAATGTGAAAAAAACGAGAAAATTGACGATTTCTAAAATTTGAAAAATTTTGAAATTTGATTAAAAACTTTATTTTTGAGTACCATTCATCTTAAAAATAAGAAATATTTAGAAATCGAAATAAAAATCTGGATTTTAAAATTTTCAGTCGAAAAAATTTCAAAAAATCGACAAATTTTTATTTTTCTGAAAATTTGAAAATCGTTCAAAAAATGAAATTTCGTGTATTATTTATTAGAGAAATGAACACGAAAAACGAATTCAGTCGAAAAATGCAATTCCGTAAATTTTTGCAGATGAAAAATCCTCAAAATCAACGAATTTCATTAATTTTTTATTTCCAATGTGAAAAAAACGAGAAAATTGACGATTTCTAAAATTTGAAAAATTTTGAAATTTGATTAAAAACTTTATTTTGGCGTACCATTCAACTTAAAAATAAGAAATATTTAGAAATCGAAATGAAAATCTGGATTTTAAAATTTTCAGTCGAAAAAATTTCAAAAAATCGACAAATTTTTATTTTATCGAAATTTTGAAAATCGTTCAAAAACTGAAATTTCGTGTATAATTTATTTGGGAAATGAACACGAAAAACGAATTCAGTCGAAAAAAGCAATTCCGTAAATTTTTGCAGATGAAAAATCCTGAAAATCAACGAATTTCATTAATTTTTTATTTCCAATGTGAAAAAAACGAGAAAATTGACGATTTCTAAAATTTGAAAAATTTTGAAATTTGATTAAAAACTTTATTTTGGCGTACCATTCAACTTAAAAATAAGAAATATTTAGAAATCGAAATAAAAATCTGGATTTTAAAATTTTCAGTCGAAAAAATTTCAAAAAATCGACAAATTTTTATTTTTCTGAAAATTTGAAAATCGTTCAAAAAATGAAATTTCGTGTATTATTTATTAGAGAAATGAACACGAAAAACGAATTCAGTCGAAAAATGCAATTCCGTAAATTTTTGCAGATGAAAAATCCTGAAAATCAACGAATTTCAATAATTTTTTATTTCCAATGTGAAAAAAACGAGAAAATTGACGATTTCTAAAATTTGAAAAATTTTGAAATTTGATTAAAAACTTTATTTTTGAGTACCATTCATCTTAAAAATAAGAAATATTTAGAAATCGAAATAAAAATCTGGATTTTAAAATTTTCAGTCGAAAAAATTTCAAAAAATCGACAAATTTTTATTTTTCTGAAAATTTGAAAATCGTTCAAAAAATGAAATTTCGTGTATTATTTATTAGAGAAATGAACACGAAAAACGAATTCAGTCGAAAAATGCAATTCCGTAAATTTTTGCAGATGAAAAATCCTCAAAATCAACGAATTTCATTAATTTTTTATTTCCAATGTGAAAAAAACGAGAAAATTGACGATTTCTAAAATTTGAAAAATTTTGAAATTTGATTAAAAACTTTATTTTGGCGTACCATTCAACTTAAAAATAAGAAATATTTAGAAATCGAAATGAAAATCTGGATTTTAAAATTTTCAGTCGAAAAAATTTCAAAAAATCGACAAATTTTTATTTTATCGAAATTTTGAAAATCGTTCAAAAACTGAAATTTCGTGTATAATTTATTTGGGAAATGAACACGAAAAACGAATTCAGTCGAAAAAAGCAATTCCGTAAATTTTTGCAGATGAAAAATCCTGAAAATCAACGAATTTCAATAATTTTTTATTTCCAATGTGAAAAAAACGAGAAAATTGACGATTTCTAAAATTTGAAAAATTTTGAAATTTGATTAAAAACTTTATTTTTGAGTACCATTCATCTTAAAAATAAGAAATATTTAGAAATCGAAATAAAAATCTGGATTTTAAAATTTTCAGTCGAAAAAATTTCAAAAAATCGACAAATTTTTATTTTTCTGAAAATTTGAAAATCGTTCAAAAAATGAAATTTCGTGTATTATTTATTAGAGAAATGAACACGAAAAACGAATTCAGTCGAAAAATGCAATTCCGTAAATTTTTGCAGATGAAAAATCCTCAAAATCAACGAATTTCATTAATTTTTTATTTCCAATGTGAAAAAAACGAGAAAATTGACGATTTCTAAAATTTGAAAAATTTTGAAATTTGATTAAAAACTTTATTTTGGCGTACCATTCAACTTAAAAATAAGAAATATTTAGAAATCGAAATGAAAATCTGGATTTTAAAATTTTCAGTCGAAAAAATTTCAAAAAATCGACAAATTTTTATTTTATCGAAATTTTGAAAATCGTTCAAAAACTGAAATTTCGTGTATAATTTATTTGGGAAATGAACACGAAAAACGAATTCAGTCGAAAAAAGCAATTCCGTAAATTTTTGCAGATGAAAAATCCTGAAAATCAACGAATTTCAATAATTTTTTATTTCCAATGTGAAAAAAACGAGAAAATTGACGATTTCTAAAATTTGAAAAATTTTGAAATTTGATTAAAAACTTTATTTTTGAGTACCATTCATCTTAAAAATAAGAAATATTTAGAAATCGAAATAAAAATCTGGATTTTAAAATTTTCAGTCGAAAAAATTTCAAAAAATCGACAAATTTTTATTTTTCTGAAAATTTGAAAATCGTTCAAAAAATGAAATTTCGTGTATTATTTATTAGAGAAATGAACACGAAAAACGAATTCAGTCGAAAAATGCAATTCCGTAAATTTTTGCAGATGAAAAATCCTGAAAATCAACGAATTTCATTAATTTTTTATTTCCAATGTGAAAAAAACGAGAAAATTGACGATTTCTAAAATTTGAAAAATTTTGAAATTTGATTAAAAACTTTATTTTTGAGTACCATTCATCTTAAAAATAAGAATTATTTAGAAATCGACATGAAAATCTGGATTTTCAAATTTTCAATCGAAAAAAATTCAAAAAATCGACAAATTTTTATTTTTCCGAAATTTTAAAAATCGTTCAAAAACTAAAATTTCGTGTCTTATTTATTAGAGAAATGAACACGAAAAACGAATTCAGTCGAAAAATGCAATTCCGTAAATTTTTGCAGATGAAAAATCCTGAAAATCAACGAATTTCAATAATTTTTTATTTCCAATGTGAAAAAAACGAGAAAATTGACGATTTCTAAAATTTGAAAAATTTTGAAATTTGATTAAAAACTTTATTTTTGAGTACCATTCATCTTAAAAATAAGAAATATTTAGAAATCGAAATAAAAATCTGGATTTTAAAATTTTCAGTCGAAAAAATTTCAAAAAATCGACAAATTTTTATTTTTCTGAAAATTTGAAAATCGTTCAAAAAATGAAATTTCGTGTATTATTTATTAGAGAAATGAACACGAAAAACGAATTCAGTCGAAAAATGCAATTCCGTAAATTTTTGCAGATGAAAAATCCTCAAAATCAACGAATTTCATTAATTTTTTATTTCCAATGTGAAAAAAACGAGAAAATTGACGATTTCTAAAATTTGAAAAATTTTGAAATTTGATTAAAAACTTTATTTTGGCGTACCATTCAACTTAAAAATAAGAAATATTTAGAAATCGAAATGAAAATCTGGATTTTAAAATTTTCAGTCGAAAAAATTTCAAAAAATCGACAAATTTTTATTTTATCGAAATTTTGAAAATCGTTCAAAAACTGAAATTTCGTGTATAATTTATTTGGGAAATGAACACGAAAAACGAATTCAGTCGAAAAAAGCAATTCCGTAAATTTTTGCAGATGAAAAATCCTGAAAATCAACGAATTTCAATAATTTTTTATTTCCAATGTGAAAAAAACGAGAAAATTGACGATTTCTAAAATTTGAAAAATTTTGAAATTTGATTAAAAAACTTTATTTTTGAGTACCATTCATCTTAAAAATAAGAAATATTTAGAAATCGAAATAAAAATCTGGATTTTAAAATTTTCAGTCGAAAAAATTTCAAAAAATCGACAAATTTTTATTTTTCTGAAAATTTGAAAATCGTTCAAAAAATGAAATTTCGTGTATTATTTATTAGAGAAATGAACACGAAAAACGAATTCAGTCGAAAAATGCAATTCCGTAAATTTTTGCAGATGAAAAATCCTCAAAATCAACGAATTTCATTAATTTTTTATTTCCAATGTGAAAAAAACGAGAAAATTGACGATTTCTAAAATTTGAAAAATTTTGAAATTTGATTAAAAACTTTATTTTGGCGTACCATTCAACTTAAAAATAAGAAATATTTAGAAATCGAAATGAAAATCTGGATTTTAAAATTTTCAGTCGAAAAAATTTCAAAAAATCGACAAATTTTTATTTTATCGAAATTTTGAAAATCGTTCAAAAACTGAAATTTCGTGTATAATTTATTTGGGAAATGAACACGAAAAACGAATTCAGTCGAAAAAAGCAATTCCGTAAATTTTTGCAGATGAAAAAATCCTGAAAATCAACGAATTTCAATAATTTTTTATTTCCAATGTGAAAAAAACGAGAAAATTGACGATTTCTAAAATTTGAAAAATTTTGAAATTTGATTAAAAACTTTATTTTTGAGTACCATTCATCTTAAAAATAAGAAATATTTAGAAATCGAAATAAAAATCTGTATTTAAAAATTTTCAGTCGAAAAAATTTCAAAAAATCGACAAATTTTTATTTTTCTGAAAATTTGAAAATCGTTCAAAAAATGAAATTTCGTGTATTATTTATTAGAGAAATGAACACGAAAAACGAATTCAGTCGAAAAATGCAATTCCGTAAATTTTTGCAGATGAAAAATCCTCAAAATCAACGAATTTCATTAATTTTTTATTTCCAATGTGAAAAAAACGAGAAAATTGACGATTTCTAAAATTTGAAAAATTTTGAAATTTGATTAAAAACTTTATTTTGGCGTACCATTCAACTTAAAAATAAGAAATATTTAGAAATCGAAATGAAAATCTGGATTTTAAAATTTTCAGTCGAAAAAATTTCAAAAAATCGACAAATTTTTATTTTATCGAAATTTTGAAAATCGTTCAAAAACTGAAATTTCGTGTATAATTTATTTGGGAAATGAACACGAAAAACGAATTCAGTCGAAAAAAGCAATTCCGTAAATTTTTGCAGATGAAAAATCCTCAAAATCAACGAATTTTATTAATTTTTTATTTCCAATGTTAAAAAAAACGAGAAAATTGACGATTTCTAAAATTTGAAAAATTTTGAAATTTGATTAAAAACTTTATTTTGGCGTACCATTCAACTTAAAAATAAGAAATATTTAGAAATCGAAATGAAAATCTGGATTTTAAAATTTTCAGTCGAAAAAATTTCAAAAAATCGACAAATTTTTATTTTATCGAAATTTTGAAAATCGTTTAAAAAC
>JAVJHS010000404.1:0-41464 GCA_032873175.1 Leptopilina drosophilae | reverse complement strand
AACTATACAAAAAATTAGATTTAAAAAAATAAAGTATTTTTACTGTGGGAGCAATGAAAATCTAGTTGATAAAAATATAACCTATAAAAAAGTTAAGTTCTTTATGTTGCTCTTAATTTCATGCACAATATTATTCAGAATTAAATATTATTAGTATTCTACTCACCATGTAATTTATAAAATTTTCTCTTGCAGTAAATTATCCTTTGGCTCTATCAAAGAAACTTTCTTATTATTATTTTCAGCGACAAACATCTATTTCTTCAATATGTATAGTATTATATTCAAAAATTGCATCACTTATAAACGCACACTACAATTTTCCCTTATAATAAAAATTTTCTTTGTTTTGATACAAAAACTTTCACTTTATATTATTAATCACTTCTTCTATTATAAATTTGTAAAAATAATTAACATATAATACATTTTGACACTTTTCACATGAACAGGCTACAACTTGTGTTTACAAGGCACACAACCAGGGAAGGGATAAAATGATATATTCTTTCTGAAACAATCATAAAGGTGCATTTCCAATAGATGTCAAAGTCACAGTTTAAAGGTACCGTCCCATGACGGCGTAAAGCAGAAATCGTGCGATAGAAAGAAATGAACAGATATTACGTTCTCAAGTTGCTTCTACATGGCAAAGAAAAAATGAAAAACGCACGACGCGAAACGCGAAAATTTACCATGTATTTTTTTCGCGTTTGCGTCGTGCGTTTTTCATTTTTTCTTTGTTAATCTGCCTCTACAATTAGGAAAAAAATTGATAAACGCTCGACGCAGACGCGAAACGCGTAAAATTGCCATGTATTTTTGTCGCGTCACGCGATTCTCATTTTTTTTCCTTATGTAGATACAGCTTTATGTAAATACAGCATCACTCACTCACTCACATGGATCACGCTTTACGCCGACGCTTGCACGCCGTCATGGGACGGTACCTTAAGCCCTACACGGAAAGAAGGTTTCACCTATAAACACGGTGTGTGACACATAGAAATAGGCTGCTAAAATTGCAGATTCTTTTTCAATGCCTTTTACTGCTCTCTAACGGTGCATGCCTGAAATTTGTCGGTGCACGCATCGAAATTTTCGGTGCGTGCACCGAAAAATCCCGTGCCTACCACGTCTTTTCTTGGTTCTCTACACTGTATTCTAACCTGTCAATCTGTACACCGTGAATATAAGTGAAACCTTCTTTCCGTGTAAGCACATTGAAATCGTTAGACGTTAAGAGTGCAGTCCCATGCTGGTAGAATAGTGGAGTAGTGTAATAGATTTGACCTATCAAAATAAGTGTTAAAAAATCCAGTCATATGATTGGTCAAAACTGTTCCACTATTCTACTAATCTACCACCATGGGACTGCACTCTAACTTATATCGTAAGAATGCGATAGAGAAGGACAGACGAAACATCTATCCTTTTCTATCTCATTCTTACGTTATAAGTTTTACGACTTAAGCCTAACGCAGAATAAAAAAGTAACGTGAACGTAAGCATGCGATAGAAAAAGACAGACATTGAATCGTCAAATAGTTGAATGCTGAAAACGTCGAATTGTCAATTGATCAAATACTCAAAACGTCGAATTGTCATATGGTCGAATGCTTCAAAACTTCTAATCCGCAGAAGTCGAAAAATTTATTTGATGTAACTTAACATTAACTTAAATCAAGCAAATTTTTTGACCATTTGCCGATTCGATGTTTTTAGCATTCGACAAATTGACTATTTGATGTTCTTAGCATTCGACCATTTGACGATTCGACGTTTTTAGAATTCGACGAAATGACGATTTGGTATTCGACCATTTGACCACTTGGCTATTAGGGGGAAAATCATGCGTCTCAAGGCCAACGCAGAATAGAATCTTTAACCGTAACCGCAATCGTAAGCGTAACCGTAAGAATGAGTTAAAGAAGGATAGGTATATTGTTTATCCTTCTTTATCTCATTCTTATGGTCACGGTTACGATTGCGGTTTCGGTTAAAGATTGTATTCTGCGTTAGCCTTCAGTTTCAGTTGTGATATCAGGCTGAGATCGCATGTGAGAAGAATACGTCGACCGAAAACATAAAATCTTGATTGTAAAAGAGGAAGGCTGATATTTTTGTTCTTTTCACTCACATAATTTCACTACAATTATTTCAGGGGCTTTCTACAACAGCTTTTTTTATCGACAAGAGCAAAATGCACCATGTAAAATAGTGTGAAAACGTTGCGCGCGCAACGTTTTTACACTGATTTCGATGAAAAAAAAGCTGTTGTAGAAGCAGCCTTATATAGAATTCGTTTCAATTATATGTATGTAGATAGAAAGTTTTTAGAACCCATTAAATCTGCAAAACATTTAAAAAGAAATTATACAACTTTTTCGCCCATAAGAATCACATTGCGTCGTCTGTTTGTTGTCCCTATAGCTATCTAACGTCATACTTGAACTCGAAATATCTCGATATAGTGAAAGAGCCTACTAAGGCTGCGGCTACACCTCTGCAGGCAGCCTGCCTGCCTGCAGGTTGTCATGGTAACATACAAGAGTAAGAGAATCAGTGATTTCAAACTTCTTCCTTACTCTCGTTGCTCTTGCCTGCGCAGACAAGCAGCCTGCAGAGGTGTAACCGCAGCCTAAGGGTGTAGTCCCATGTTGAGCAGAAAACACAATGCAAATCAGAATTTCGTGAGTGCAAGAGAAATAATCAGATATCACTATCCTTTCTACTCTCACAAAATTCTGCTTTGCATTGTGTTTTCTGCTCAACATGGGACTGTACCCTAAATGTACTCTTTGGGCTTTTCTGTTCACGTATTATTGTCAACTGGCCTTAAACAATGTGAATACCGGTGTGAATGCTGCATAAGGTGTGGAAAGTTAATAGTGAATTTTTCTCTTATGTCTTTAAGAGAGATCTGAGTATCTCTCAACAACACGTTCATAATTGTTTTGATCATGGAATCTTTTGAAAACAAAGAAAAAAGTGCCAAACCGATCAAGAATTATAAATCCAGGAGCATGAAATCTTCGGAAGAAAAAGAAAAAGGTGATAAACCATCTACTTCTGATAAATCCAGGATTTCTGAAAGGTATAAGAAGCGTGAATCCGGGCATTACCAAACTTCGGGAAGGAGATTGTCCAGGAAGAAAGGTCCTACAGCAAGGTAATTATAAACATATATGCAATATTATTATGACGAATTATTGGATTTAATTAGCTCATTATGTTATTCATTTACTTAAATTCTATATTTGTTACAATTGAATACAAGAACTGTAGTTACAAATTTTACTCGGTAAACTTTTATTTCATTAATTATTTAGACTTTTGCAAAATTTTTACTTTTTGGAAATTTTTGCATCTAAAATGTTTTTGTTGTAATTGAAATACTTTTTGCATCATTAATAAAATTCTAGGGTATTTTTTAAAACTGTCTAGTACTTCAGATACTATACGTTTGTCTGGATGTCAAATCCAATTTTTTAGAAAAAAATATAAATGTTTCAGAAAGTACTAAATGTTTTAAACAATGCTTTTAGTGTTAAAATAACATTTCTTTTTTCCTGTATAAATGTAACTAACAAAAACATCTTTGATGCAAAAAGTTTTGCCAAGTAAAAATTTTGCAAATGACCAAATAGTTAGTGAAATAAAAGTTTAGGAAGTAAAATTTGTATCTAATGTTTTTGCATTCAATTGTAACAAATATAGAATTTAAGTAAATGATTAACACAACCAGCTCATGAAATCCAATCACTCGTCTTAATAAAAAATTTCTATTTGAAATAATTTGAAGATCTTGGCGTCAATACTTTCATTAATTACAAGTTAGATACATTATTGACGCCAATATCTTCAAATTATTTCAAATATAATTTTTTTATTAAGACGAGTTATTGGATTTCATGAGCTAGTTATGTTAATCATTAAATTAAATTTTATAATTGTTACAATTCAGTACTAAAACTTTATTTAAAAATGTTACTTAGTAAACTTTTATTTCACTAATTATTTGGTCAATTGCAAAATTTTTACTTGGCAGAACTTTTTGCATCAAAGATGTTTTTGTTGGGATTGAAATACTTTTTGCATCATTAAGGGTAAGTCCAAGGTGTGAAATATAAACAAACCAAAAGGTAAACAAACCAAACACAAAAATCGCACTTTTGTAACAGCCATTTCTCTTACAAAAATTAATATTTTTACATTTTCTCTACAAAAATGGAAGATTAGAGTTTCAGAGTGTCCAAAAAAATATTTTTTGGCCTCGAAAATACTATTTTACAAGATTTTTAAATTAATTATTTAACTCATTGCTTTTTATTGCTCATAGTCAAATATTATTTCATTGGAAACTTTGACATTCTAAATTATAATTTTTATAAAAAAGCGTTACAATGTTAATTTTTGTGGGAGAAAAGGCTGTTTGAATAATGTGATTTTAGTGAATTGTTTGTTTACATTTCACAACTTGGACATACCCTGAATAAGAATCTAAAATCGAATTTTTAAATTTCAAATTGGCAGATCCAATAATTTATTAAATTTTTTTTGTTAATGTAGCTGAAGTTCTGTTTACATTTACCCCGAGTTTTCAAATTCTTGGGGTAAATGTAAACACTTAATTATTTATTAACTAAATTGACGATAATCAAAAATCAAAGTCAATTTTTGTTAAGGCATCAATAAGGAAGAATGAAAAATTTTAGTTTGATTTTTTAATTTATTTTTATGCAAATGCGAGACAAAATACTGAAACAGTAAAATTTTGATTTTCAATCTTTTTTGCATTAAAAGATAACTTACACTAAGGCATTGCCAATTGTCAAAATAAAATATTGGCAATACTCAGAACATCTTGTAGGTGAGCTGAGGTAAAATTATTGATTTCGAACTTATTTTTAAATTTGTAAATTTAGCAGAAACATCTACTGTTTACATTTACCCCAAATGACCCTATGTTCTAGAATAGTTTTTAGTACAAAAAAATGATTTCAAATTTTTCCAATTTTTTTGTCCAAGTTTGACGTCATGCTTATTCCAAGAAAAAAAATTCTTATTCCGTAGAAAGTGACCTTTAAAATATGCTTAAGATTATTAAAAAGCGTTCATTACTTTAGAAGTTATTTAAATTTTTGTGAAACATTGATAATGACGTCAGCGTTGGTAATTGGTATATATTAAGTAATTTTTCGTAGTAGTATATATTCGGAACTTTTAGGTTATAAGAGATAAAACATTAAACAAATATTTAATTGAATATAGTATATCCTAAAAATTTTTATATTTTCTTCATATTTCTTATTCAAATATTTAATTTATTTATCTATTATCCAGAAATTAAAATATTTGTCTCTTCTGCTCAGGTGCGAATTGTCGGTTGGCCCTTTGTCGGGCCAACCTGCGGATTAATCACGTCCGCCGACCAGTGCCTGATGTAGTTGGCCGAACTGCTGGCACCAAAGTTGGACCGTTTATGGATGCCAAAGTTTTGTCCGATCGTTATCCCAACTATGGCTAATGGTTGGGCCGACGGTCAAGTTTTCACAGTTGCCACGGTAGCATTTACGGTTAGCCCAACTGTGGGAGAAACTTTAGACAAAAATCAGGCCATCTTTGGGTGCCGAAACTTCGGCTGCCACAATTGGCCAGACTATTTCCAACTGTGGCGGCCGACCGAAATTCGCACCAGGAATTGACCCTGCACGTCAGGATTTCAAGATATTTTAACCCAAAAGTGCAAAAAATCCTTTTTCAGCTGTATTTGACGTCATGTAACAGCGAGAGATAATTTTTTCTTCAAAAAGCCAATACATCTAAAAGCGTTTCTCTTCATCTTCAAAACTCATTTTGAATATTTAAAAAATCTTCACTTTACTCTGAGTAGTCGTTCATTCAATTTTCTGAGTTTTAATATTTCTTCGAAAACTGAATAGAAACAGACGAAGCTTCGATGATAAAGAAAAATATAACTACAACAATTTAAATTGTAAATAGTTCTGCGCATGTTCGATATAATTGAATACCAATTCGATGTTAGATTTACAAAATTTAAAATGGCATATGGGCATTTCCATGTGAAATTTTTCTGACATTTTAGAATCGGTGAAACATTTTTTTCTCGTTCCTTATAGAAAAATATTAAATACGTATTTTTTTATTTTTCCATAATTGCTAAAATTTTTGAGATATGAATTTTCGAAATTTTGGTTTTTTAAAAGCAGACCTATTTTCAATAGCTTATAACTTTGAAAGTATTGACTTTAGAGAAAAGTTGTCAAAAAAAAAATTTTTGATTTTTCTTAACTTTTAAGTAATTAAAAAAATAATTTTTTTTCAATTTTTGAAGAAAAAATTTTTTTGTTTTAATAAACAAATTAATTAAAAAAATTATACAACGGAAACTATGAGTCGCCCCATCTCGGATCTTTTAAAAAAATCTTCTGTATATTGGCAGGTATAAATAAATAAGAAAAAACAGAAATTAATCGTGCCCAAATTAAAAATAAATTAATTTGTTTATAAGAAAATAATTTTTTCTTCAAAAATTGAAAAAAAATTATTTTTTTAATTACTTAAAAGTTAAGAAAAATCAAAAAAATTTTTTTTGACAACTTTTCTCTAAAGTCAATACTTTCAAAGTTATAAGCTATTGAATATAGGTATGCTTTTAGAAATCTAAAATTTCGAAAATTCATATCTCGAAAATTCTGGCAATTATGGAAAAATAAAATACGTATTTAATATTTTTCTATAAGGAACGAGAAAAAAATGTTTCACCGATTCTAAAATGTCATAGAAAATTTCCACGTGGAAATGCCCATTTACAATATGGCGAACGATTTTGGAATTTTGGTTTCTCTAAAAATAGTCAGCAACTACTTAAAGTGAAATATAATGAATTAATTTAAGCAAATTTGTAACTTGTAAATTTCTTTAATTGGGCATTTAGTATTAAGTAAAATAATTATATCCAGTGCTATATTTCCTTAATTTCTTTTTCTTCTTTTTGCAGTCAATTCTACATGATAATAAAATTTATTAATTTGTCATACTTTCCATTTTCTATATATGTGTTCCTTATCTTAATAGAACACATTTTCTGTAATTTAAGGTCATATACGACTTTTGTTTAAATTAAATCTCTAACATATTGTAAACAACAAAGCTGATCAAGAATTACCAAGTATTTTCAATATATGAACAATTGAATTTTCAAGAATCTTAGGTATACAAGGTTCTTGTAACGTCTAGCAATATGAAGTGAGTTCAAGATAATATTGTCTTGACGTGTATCACTACTCTCGATGTTACATGACGTTAAATATAGCTAAAAAAAACGGTTTTTTTTAACACTTTTAGGTTGAAATATCTTGAAAACCTGACGTGCAGGGTCAATAATGATGCCGGATTCGGATTCAGATTTTACCGCTCTCATTTCATTTTTTTTTAAATTTCAAAGTGGTGTAACCCCTTTATCTCGTTTTTTATTGACCCAGGTAGAAATTTCTAGACACTGGGCTAGTCACTAATTTCAAGAATTATTTAAGATTCCACCTAGAAAACTGGTCCACCACTGATTAGAAAAACTTGGCAAATGCAATTAGAAGAATTATTATAGATTTTTCCAAGTCTCTAGACCGAAAATCTTGAAACTATCAAGAAAAGAGATTGCGGACACAGAAACTGACCAGTTACTAAGAAGAAAACAAAGCACCAGTCCCATAAAAATACACTCTTAGTCAATCGTTTATAGTTAAATATTAAAAATAATTGAGGGTCTAGATGCTATAAGGTGTTACAGCACCGAAACATTATTAAAGATTTACTTGCAAACTTAGAAAAATTTACTTACAAAATTTAGTGAAAGTTTTACTTAAAACTTTCCTGAACATTTAAAATAAATTTTCGACTTCTTCCTTATAGGCGAAAATGTAGAGTAAAACTTTTCTGAAATTTAAAATAAATTTTCGCTATATAGATTTAGGCAAATTTTTTTTTAATTTTTAGGATAGTTTATTTATTGAAGAGGGACATTGAAATCTTTATAAAATTTTCACTAAACTTTTCAAGTAAATACTTTAAAGTTTGCAAGTACACTCAAATCTTGCTATAACGAGAAGTTCGGGAATCAAGTCTCCCTCTATTACAAGTGCAAAAGAAGAAATGAGAAATCCCCACTTTTACGATTCTTCATTCATTTTTTAGGGTTTACAATTTACATAATGTCAAAATTACAAACGTATCATAGTTTAATTTGAACTTTAATATACAAAAAATTTATATAAGCTAAAATTTTGAAGATGTTCGACTGATTGATATAATTTCAAATACGAAGTGACTTTTTTATTTTTATTTTATATAAATAAACTTGATTTTAACCAAATTTGAACCAACTGAATCTGCATTTCTTTATAAATAGTGGGGACAATCAGCAGCAAATTTTTCTCACTATACCGACAGACAGAGCCCTCGTTATAGAGAGCACTCGTTATAGAGAGCACTCGTTATAGAGAAGGTCGTTATAGCGAGATTTGAGTGTAAATCTTTAAAAAAATTTTAGGAAATTTTCGGTGCTGTGTGGGAACAGTCTTTTTAAAACATTGGTAATTTTTAAATAACGTGCAATTTTATACATGTAATTCAAAATATGATTCTCTTCTAATTAATATAAAAATTGTTGTATTTTTTATTTAAAAGTTATGATTTTTTTATCGTCACGTTGACAAAGTTTACATTTTTCTGCATTTTCACAAAATAAGCTGTGTCAACTGTCAAGTCTCTGACAAGTCACTGAATAGAAATTGTGGTCACAATCGGAATAGAACTTCAGTGTTTAAACTTGTAGTTATGATCCAATATCATCTAGTCACCATGGCTGCGTGGTAACGTACATGCGTTGTGTCTAGAGTGTTGGGTTCGATCTTAGATATGAGAGAATTTTTTATTCTTAGATTTTTATTCTTATTGGTAAATTAATTGTTCATTAGTCTTAAATATTTGAATAAACACAAAAATATGAATAAATTTATAATTATAAATAAAATAATAATACCCAGGTAAAATTATATTTTATTCTATATTTTAACACGTAAAATTACATCAAGCTTGCTGAAAGCTTGCAGTGCAATATTGCAGCAAGCTTTTAGTGCAATGTTGCCGAACAATCTTGCGACAATATTTCTGTGCAATCTTGAGCAAGGTGGGACATTTTAACATTATGACAACCTTGCAGTAATGTAACACGGCAATATATGCTACAAGGTTACGTGCTCTCTGGGGACAAATAAAAACAGCGTGTTACATTTCTGATCAGTCATTTGACAGATTTTCTAGTCAATCACTTGCCAGAATCTAGAAAAAATTCCTAGTGACTGGTTAATACTGGGTTGAAATTTCTACCTGGACTTAACTGTGATAGCCAAATTTGGCCCAACTCTTAAACCACAGGTCAGCTATTATATATCTATTTACTAGTAGTCCCGACCATAGGTTGTCAGAGTTTGGGCAACCCAAAATTAAGGCTCCGGATTCTAAAGGGGCACTTGCAGCATTTATTTTAAATTGTACAAGTGCCCTTTAAGATGCGAAATCTCAATGTTTAGTATACTTTTTATTGAAATGAGAGTCAAAATACTGAAAATGTAAAACTTTAATTTTCAATTTTATATGCATGAAGAGATATCTTAGGTCACGGCATTGTCAAAATAAAATATTGGCAATATTTAGAAGAACCTCTTGAAGACGAGATAAGGTTAAAATATTGTCGACTTAGTTAATTTTAAACCTTTGAAGTAGTCTGAAAAATAAAGTTTAAAGAATTCGTATAAATAGTTATTTTATCTATTAATTTAACACAATAAACTCGGACGTAAAAGTATTTTCAATAAAAAGTTTACATTTATCTACTGTTTACGTTTACCCATAGACTGAAAAAAAAATTTATTTGATTCAAATAATTCAAATTATTTGAAAAATATTTAATTGATTCAAATACTTTTTAGTTGGGTCAAAAAATATGTATTTGATTCAAATACCTTGAATTATTTGAATCACACTTATTTGAACCAAATAAATCGTATTTGATTTAATTAAATAATTATTTGAATTGAATAAATGAATTTATTTAATACTAATAATGAGTTACTTAAAACTAATCTTTTATTTGTTTCATTCAAATAATTATTTAATTGAATCAAATACGGTTTATTTGACACAATAAATTTATTTTATTGATTCTAATAAACTTAATTATTTAATCCGAAGAATTCATTATTTAAAGCAAATACACTATTTTATCAAGACAAATAAAAAATATTTGAATCAATTAAATAATTATTTGAAACGAAAATAATGAATTACTTGAAACTGTTCATTTATTTATTTCATTTATTTAATACAAATAAAAAATATTTAGACAAATGAATGTGTTATTTGGATACAGAATATACGACATTGGCATTCATATAGTAGATCAGCCCGTGTTCTCACCAAGTCTTAGTGGACGTGTGGCTTAAATAGGTGCGTTTATAGGCTTGCGGTCAGCGTTATGGGCGGGGGGACGTGAGTTCGATGCCACATGCGAGCGAATATTTTTCATTCTTCGTTTTAAGCGTTATATAAAATAATAAAATTGTGTGTTGTGTTGTGAATAAAAACTGTGTGAACATGTTTATAAATAATTTTAAAGTCTGTTAAAAAATCAGTTAATATATTATATATATATATATATATATATATATATATATAATATATTAATTAATTAAAAATATACTAAATAAAAAAAAATTTTGTATTACATACAATATGAAATAATTTTCGTAATTGATTTAAATAAATATTTACTAGCTTGAAATATTACATTTATTTGATTTGAATAATTTCAATAATTGATTCAAATAATTATTTATTAGTTTGAAATATTACATTTATTTGATTTCAATAATTTGTATTTGATTCAAATAAATAGTTATTTGATGCAATAAAATAAAATATTAAGGTCAAATAAATATGTATTTGGTTCAAATACACAATTATTGGATTATAACCAAATAAATGATTTATTTCAGTGTAGGGACATATATACGAATTTTTGTTATGAACATATTCTACTTTTGTCTTTATATAGAATGTATGTCATTGAAAGCAGGAAAAGTGTAAAAATTCAATAAATGAGGCTTAAATCCAATAAGAGTGTGTAAATTTTAAGCTTTATTTTAAAAATTGATAAAAATAAGTTCTTTTTTAAGAAAAGTCAAAAACAAAAATATTTTTGACTTTCTGCGTTGCGTTTTGTAACTATAGGTCATGAGTGCAAATATAGCTAACTCGTATCTCTATCTCTCTTATACTCATGGCCTAGTTAAATACGCAAAACAAAACTCTGTAATGGGACTCCGCCCTAAATGCATAGATTTCGCCTGTATTAGATGCTCAAAATGACATTCTTTCTGTGGCTGTTTTCGACATAGTTACAGATCGCGATCCGGATCACTTTTCGTGTGCTGTGATTGGTTACTTGATCCGGATCGTGGTCCATGATCATGCCGAAAACTGTTCGAATAGATAGTAAAAGAAGTGATTTAAATCTTTCACAAAATTTTACTTCATTTCATTTACTAATAATAGAAATACTAAAAATTTGTCAAAGCTAAATGATATAATGAAATGTTATTGCGTTATTTAGGCGTTTGGAGAAATTATTGAATCAGTACGATAAAGAAATGGAGGGAAAAAAATTTAATCAGAGTGTACATGATGAAGTGCCTATCAATGATTCTGTTCAAAAAGTAGTAAATGATGCTGTTGTTATAGTTTTAAAATCATCAAGTGGTACTTCACCTGTTAAAAATGGAGAACATAAAGAAGATAAGGAAAAAGAAAACAATGTAATTAAATTCGAGAAGGAATTGTTTGAATTTGATGCTGGATCTGATTTTGAAGAGGAGAAAGAAAATGTAAACACAACATTGACAAAGGAAAATAATTTATTTTTTAATGACACAGATTTTCCTGTAGATGAAGCAGGTTGCAGTAGCATTATACAAACGGAATTTCAACGATTCCTGGACAATGTGTTAACAGAAGAGGAAGAAGAACATTTAATGTCAGATAACATTTTTAATAAAGTATTTGGATTTTCATCCGCAAACGCACATTCTGAAGAAATTGCGATTAATGTTGAAAATAATGAAGAGGATAATGTTATTATAGTTTCTGATGATATAAAAGAAAGAAAAGAGGAACTGTCATTTATAGTCCCTGACGAGGAAATAGAAGAAGAAAGTAAGTCAATGGTAGACTTGAGAAATTTGGAAAAAGAAGAAGAGGATATTTTAATTACAGCCATGGAGAATGTTTTTTATAAAGGAGAAGCGGAAAATAGAATTACAGTCACAAACAATAGAAAAGAGGAGGAAAAAAAACATTTAAATACACTTTCAGAAAAAGAAGAGGATAATTCGAATAAAAATGGTTTTGCGAGAATAGGACACAGGTATGTAAATTTGGGTCATGTTACAAACGAAATATTGAGATTAACTTGTAAAGAAAATCGACATAAAAATACATGTGTTAATGGACAATGGGAACTTCTTGACTTTACAGACAAAGGTGAAATGACATATATTTATTTGAAGTGTAACGAATGTTTGGAAGTCATAAGATTTTTAACACATCCAAACGATGAAAATTCTTTAAATCCAAACTATTCTTATGTGCTTGGATGTTTGACGGCAGGAATTGGATGTTCCAATGCAGAAGAAATGCGAGCAGCACAAGGAGTACGAACCATGAGTGCAAAAACATTTCGAAAATATCAAGAAGATATATATTTGGATAGTCTGAAGACATCAAAAAAATGTATGGAAGAATCAGCTAAAAAAGAAATTGAAATTGCTCGAAAAAAGGGCCATGTGACAGAAACTGGCATTCCTTATATTGCTGTCAAGACTGATGGTTCGTGGAGTAAGAGGTCGTATAAGGGTGGTGGTTATGATGCTTTAGGATGTTGTGCAGTTGTCATTGGCGTAGAAACTGGGAAAGTAATTGACATTGTCATTAGAACAAAAGTTTGTGCTACATGCGACAGAGCAGAAAGAGAAGGTCGAGAACCGAGAGAACACATCTGTTTACAAAATTATGAAAGGAGCAAAAGTTCGGGCGGAATGGAGAAATCTGCTGTAGTTGAGGCTTTCACATCAAGTATTGAAAAGTATGGACTTATCTATAATATTCTAATTTCAGACGGCGACAGTAGTGTATACAAAGGCATTCTAGATGCAAATCCATACAAGGATCATGATATAATTGTTAAAAAGTACGGATGCACATGTCACATTTCAAAGAATTTGTGTAAGGCTTTACAAAAGTTTGCCACAAGAAAAGATCCTGAAGAAATACGTGGAGATGGTGGTGTTCAAGCACGTAAACTTTTAGAAAAAAACATTTTAAATATTCGATATGAATTATTGGCTGCTGCTACAAGAAGACGGCTTGAAGATAGTTCCTTTTTGGAGAAGACACAATTACTATGTGAAGACATAAGTAATATTGTAAACCATGTCTTTGGAGAACATAAAAATTGTTTACAACTAAATTTTCCATGTGGTGGAAAACTACAAGAAGGGGAAGAAAATATGTTACCACTATTAAAGGATAGTAAGAAATTGATACCAATACAAAATATAGTTATGGAAATGTGCAAAGAAGCAAAAAGTTTATTAAAAAATGGCAATACAAACCAATGTGAATGTTTCAACAATAATATTTGCAAAGCAACTGGCGGTAAAAGAACTAATCTCGTTGGACAAAAAGGATATGCAGCACGATGTAATCTTCAAGTATTGCAATCAACAAAAAAAGGAGCACTATCAACAATGTATGAAGAACTTGATAAGAAAATTCCGGAAGTAATAACAGTTATGGAATACAATCGACAATTACAAGTGATAAGAAATAGAGAGTATGTAAAAAGGAAGGATACGAAGTCCAACAACAGAAATGAACAAAGGGATAAGGATTACGGACGTAATGCACAAAGACCTGATGTAACAGAGGACATTTATGAAATACTGTGTAACCATCATTTCAAAAAGCTGAAGGAAAATCAATTACAACGAGAAAAAATTTTTAATGAAACGATTAATCAATACCAGTCAAATGAATGGGGAGACTTGAGATCAATTATGATTACTGCATCAAGAATGTACGACATATGTAGTAAAAGAGAAACAACCTCCTGCGAAAGTTTAGTTACAAACATTGTTCACTCACGGGGATGTAGCAAGGAAAGCAATGTAACAGCTTTACTGTATGGATTAGAGAATGAGAAAAATGCTTTAAGAGACTTGGATAAAGAATTACCTGTGAAAATAAGAAAAAGTGGTTTAATAATTGATCCAGAGGAAGTGATTTTTGCAGCTTCACCAGATGGCCTTCTAGACATAGCATTCTCAGACTTGAATGTATCTGAAAATATTGTACAGAATGTAACAACCGATTTTTTATATAGTGTTATTCCTGGCGGTATTGTTGAAATAAAATGCCCAATTACAGCACAACATTTAGATATTGAAAATGCAATTAAAATTAACGATTCTCTTCGCTATGTGTTTGACAAAAAAAACTCTAATCATATGAATAGAAAACACAAGCATTACTATCAAGTACAAGGACAACTTCATGTAAGTCGACGAGAATACTGTTTATTTGCAATGTGGTCAACGATGGGAATAAAAAAAGTAATTATAATGCGCGATGATCATTTTTGGAGAGATGTCATGGAATCAAAATTGAAGAGATTTTATAATGATTGTCTACTTCCTGAAATTGTTGATAGTCGTAAAAAAAGAGATATGCCGATACGAGAACCAGATTATATTAAAAAAGCAATAGAAAAAAAGGAGAAGTTGCTGGCTTCAAATACAGATAAGAAGAAAGATCAATTCGAAGTTCTAGAAATCATGCCCAATGAAAGTAATGTTTCTAATGACGAACAAATTATAAGCGATAGTAAAACTGCGAAGAAAGGAAAGAAAAGAAAATCAACAACTGAGGTAATAAATCTTCTACAAAGTAATGAAGAATGTAGTATATCGAAATTAGTAAACAATAGCAACAATGCATCTGTAGAAAATCTTGAAAATCTAGAGGACGATGATGTACAAATTACTGCAGTTTTTGAAGCTCCTAAAAAAGTGAAGTATAACAACAAACTTTTTGATAAAATACCACTTAAAGAATTCCAGAACACAATTTTAAGTTCTTCATATTTGGATACAGTATGCATCAATAGATTTTTGAACGTTATGAGGCGAACATTTAAAAATTATGAGTTCCTTAATTGCCAAATTTTACTTCAACAACAATACTTGCAACCTTTTAAAGGCGAACTTTCCGGAGAAGTAGATATTCAAATAATAGGGGGCAATGAATCAGGTCACTGGCGTTGCCTTTATTTTGATGGATCCTACTTAAATATATTAGACAGCTTGTATCTGGAAGATATTTGTGACATGCCGTATGAAGAGAGAACGTATATTCAAAAGCGTTATCCAAATTCAACAATGTTAAATAAAATTAGGTATCCTTTCGTGACTTTTCAACCAGACGGTAACAGCTGTGGAGTTTATGCTGCTGCAAACATGGTTACAATTTTGCTGGGAGAAAAACCATGGGAACTTGAGCATTCACCTTATGCTTTCAGTATGAGAATGCACTATTTAAGAATAATCGCCACAGAACATGTTACACATTTTCCAATATGGATGAGATTTAATGAATGGTGATTAATCTGCTAACTTTTCACAACATTTTAGTTTTATTTTCAGAAAAAATGTTTTTATATATGGATGGATTTACTATGTTCTACCTTACTGAACTGGATGTAAAACGTGTCTTATCTTCAGTGGTTGGATACTTTTTTAAATGGATGGATTTACTTTATTTTACATTACTGGACTAGATATAGAACATGCCTAACCTTCAATGGTTGGATACTTCTTTAAATGGATGGATTTACTTTGATTTATATTACAGGACTGGATATAATACACGTCGTCTTACCTTCAATGTTTGGATACTGCCTTAAATGGATGGATTTATTTTGTTTTAAATTACTGGACTGGATAAAATACACGTCTTACCTTCAGTGGTTGGATACTTCTTTAAATGGATAGAATCACTTAGTTTTATCTTACTGGACTGGATATAAAACATGTCTTACCTTTAGTGGTTGGATACATCATTCAAAGAATGGATTTACTTTGTTTTACATTACTGGACTGGATATAGAAAATGTCTTATCTTCAATGGTTGGATACTTCTTTAAATAGATGGATAAACTTTGTTCTACCTTACTGTATTGAATATAAAATATGTCTTATCTTCAGTGGTTAGATACTGCGTCAATGGATTAAATCATCAACTTATCTTATATACTTGGGTTACTTTTATTACTTTTCAGCTGACTGTATATACATTTCCAACTGTAAGTTTGGATTGGTAATATTATTTTAATAATAATTTTTTTTATATTACAAATATTTAATATATCTATATTAATATTTAATTATAAGATACTTTTTTAACCTAAGCAATGTAAATAGAAATTAAACCCTTCATTTTCAGTTTTTTCAGAAATTAAATATTATTTTAAATTGTTAAGTTTTATAACTAATTTTTTTCATTTAGACAAAAACACAAAATATTTTATTAATTATTAAAGTTTATTGACCACCCGCAGGTTAATAAAGTACTTATTATTTTTTGACCAGCTATGTTATATGGAGAAACTTAACATGCACCGCAACAGATACTTCAGATATTTTTAAGGAAACGTTAGGTAATTAAACATTATCAATATTAACAACGCACTATCATGCCTTTGCATCCTGGACAATCTCATAACATAATTGGTACATGCCATTCAAACATTAAATTCACATGATACTTATTTTACCTTAAGTGGTTGGATAACCTATACTACAAATTCATAAACTGGATAAACATCAGATCTTACTTTCGGTGGTTGGATGAATCACGTCTTATCTTAATTGATTGGACATTCATCACTTTTAAACTTTAATGAATGGATTTGCTTTGTTGTACTCCATTGTATTGGATAAAAACACGTCTTACCTTCAGTGGTTGGATCAGCCGTACTACAAACTCATGAACTGAACAAACATCAAATCTTACCTTCAGTGGTTGGATGAATCATTTCTTGTCTTCATTGACAGGACTTACATCACTTTTCAACTTTAATGAATGGATATGCTTTGTTGTACCTAATTATATTTAATCAAAACACGTCGTACCTCTATTAGTTTGGTTAACCAAACTATAAACTCATGAACTGGACAAACATCAGGTCTTACCTTCATTGGTTGGATTACTCATTGGTAATACTAATTACAAATTATTTATTGATAAAATTAATAAGTACTACTTACTCTCTTAATTTAAATCTATAAAATTTCCAAATCACTGGAATGATTATTCCTGATTTAAATTATAAGAGCAATTTGGTTATAAAATGTTTTAAAATTTTTTTAATTTTGTCAAATTTACTTTCAAAAAGAAAAGATTCTTCTTTTGAATTAAAATAATTATTTATTAAATTGTTTTATTTTTTATTATTTAATATTTTTTAAATAGCTTATGAGATATTAATAAAAATTTTATTTTTTATTTTTTTTTGGGGGTAAGAATGTTTTACATTCAGAGTTGATTATAGCGCAAAACATAGCTTCCAGTCAACTAAGACCATAGTACATCCTACTAGAGGTGCCCCTGTTGTCGCAGAAAACTATGGATCTAGAGAAGAATAACTCGAAAAAATCACTACTTTCATAATCATAATTTAAATTCTTACTATTGATTGTGCAGTTATTGCTTCCTCATAAAGGAAGCCTTATAGTGATGTCGATTTCTGAATTTTTTAGAATCAATTATTTTTACAAATTTTCAAGCGTAGTATATATAATTCGTCGAGAAGAACAAATGTCCGGATATCTGTGTGTATGTGTCACCGATTCTTGTGGACAAATTTTCTCGTACACATCTTGATGGATTTTGATAAGATTTTGTAGGTGTATTACGGTCATGAATACCAAGAATCAGACAGAAGGATTTTCAAAAATATATTAAAAAATTTTTTTTCAACAATTTTTTAACTTTTGAAAAAATTAATTTTTGGATTTTTTGAAATAACTTTTTACTGTATTAAAATTTTTATTAATTCTTGTCAAAATTGCATTCCTGGTATAAAAACGAATCGATTCATGTATATAAAGTATATATTTTATCAAAATCTATAGAATTAATAAATATTTTAACTTTTTACAAAAAATTAAAAATTTTTTATTTTTTGACATTTTATCATAACACTTTAAAATAATTATTCTATAATAAAAAAATTGAATAATTAATATTTATTCAGGGTACTTTACCCGGTAGAAACTTTCTATTAATACTATTATGAAAATGACCATAACGTTCACATTTTTTTAACTAGAGAGTTAAAAATTGGCACACATGTATTTTTATATTTAATAAACTATTATAATTATTTAACTTTTAAAATTATATATAATAATATATATTGAGGAAGCTAAATGGTCATGAAGTGAACAACTTGTTTGAATTGATAAAACCGCCTTGGTTTCCTATTTCTTAATATTCTATATCCGCATAATCAATTTTTAATCACATAGGACAATTATTAAATACGTCATTTTATACATTAAAAGTAACTTTACTAAAAGTTTGTTTCTTTTTTACAATGTAGCCAAATTGAAAAAAGTATGTGTTGTAACAAACTTGTACATGTACAATAAAATATTTCTATATTTAATTTTTATTTAAATTTATAAGTATTTTCTACAAAAATTAATAATTTTTATTGAAGATCACATGCTGTCGAAATTTAATATTTCTAAACTTATCAAAGTAATTAACTCTAGATAAGTCTCATTAATAAATTGTAAAAATTTAAGCTTAATCTTCCAAACTGAACAACTACGGTAAATAAAAAGTCTTCAATCAGGACTTAATATACAATTTGAAATTTGAGGTGACAAATTTTTCTCTAGATTATGCAAAGAAGTAAATGATTTATATATATAAATTTAGAAATATTTAGAAATATTTTAACATAATTTTGAAAAAAAACTGCCCTATAACTATATCTATAACATGGAAGTAAGTATAAAAATGTTTTTAATATCAATAAATTGAAAAATTATAATTGACCGACCAATTACTATCAAGCTTAATTCAGTAGTATTTTTGGGGTCTCTGATAAACTTTTGACGTCAAAATAATGAAATCTATAATTATTTTTTTATCTAATTAATCAAAAAAAATTTAATTGCAAAACTTCGAAAATGTTAAAAATGGTAAATGATATTAAAAAATATTAATTCACAGCATTAAAATTATTTTTCAATTATTAAAAATGGAGACCTGTGTGATACGATACTTGCATTATGCTACTGGCAAGAAACTTTGGTAGTAAATTGTTTTGTTATTTTAATTTCAGATTTAACTTTTAGGGATGTTTTGAGCATTGTAAAGGCAAAAGTTAAAAAGGGTGTCTATTATTATTTTTGTTTAACAAACTATCCGGTTTTTCCCATCTTTGTCAAAATTCTTCCAGGTGCATCTTTTCTTACCAAATATAAATTTTTTTCATTAGTAATAACAATAAATCAAACTACAAATGGCTACAAAAATTCACTTATTTTATGAAAATACTCTTCGACGGTTTTTATTTTTACTAATACTTTTTTATCATTTTCTGCATTTTAATTAATTCAAAATAAATTATTAGATGATAAAAAGTCAATCACTAATTTAAAATAGTAATATTTTTTTAATGAAATAGTTAATGGTAGCTAATTATTATTTTTTCCGGTCAAATTAAATTCCCCACTATTTCCCATTTTTGGAGACTGGTAGACACACTATTGAATGTATTTGAAGAAAGTAAAACCCGTCGAAGACGGGTACGACAGCTAGTTACCCGCGTGGAAGAGGAAGCTTGGGCGAAATCCAGCAAAGTATGGGAAAGCTTGGCAAAATTCGGCAAAGCTTGGCAAAGTGTGGCTAATGAGCGTTTCCCAAGCTTTGGAATGTACATGATTAACAACGATTATTAAAGTACGCGGAAACTTTGAAAAAGTATAGAAACAAGAAAATAGGTATGGGAAAATAAATTTATTATTTTTTTTATTATTTTTTTGGAAAATTGAAAATCCGAATTTCTGGAGCTTGGCAAAGTTCGGCAAAGCTTGGCACAGTATGGGAGAATAAAAAATTTATTATTTTTTTCTTATTTTTATGAAAAATTAAAAATCTCGCATTTTGGAGCTTGGCAAAGTTCGGCAAAGCTTGGCAAAGTATGGGAGAATAAAAAATTTTAAATTTTTTTTCATATTTTTATGAAAAATTACAAATCTCGCATTTTGGAACTTGGCAAAGTTCGGCAAAGCTTGGCAAAGTATGGGAGAATAAAAAATTTATTATTTTTTTCATTTTTTTATGAAAAATTAAAAATCTCGCATTTTGGAGCTTGGCAAAGTTCGGCAAAGCTTGGCAAAGTATAAGAGAAAAAATAATTTTGCATTTTTTTCATATTTTTATGAAAAATTACAAATCTCAATTTCTAGAGCTTGGCAAAGTTCGGCAAAGTATGGGAGAAAAGAAAATTTTGCATTTTTTTCATATTTTTATGAAAAATTACAAATCTCAATTTCTAGAGCTTGGCAAAGTTCGGCAAAGCTTGGCAAAGTATGGGAGAAAAAATAATTTTGCATTTTTTCCATATTTCTATGAAAAATTAAAAATCTGAATTTCTGGAGCTAGGCAAAGTTCGGCAAAGCTTGGCAAAGTATGGGAGAAAAGAAAATTTTGCATTTTTTTCATATTTTTATGAAAAATTACAAATCTCAATTTCTGGAGCTTGGCAAAGTTCGGCAAAGCTTGGAAAAGTATGGGAGAATAAAAATTTTTGAATTTTTTTCATATTTTTATGAAAAATTAAAAATCTCGCATTTTGGAGCTTGGCAAAGTTCGGCAAAGCTTGGCAAAGTATAAGAGAAAAAATAATTTTGCATTTTTTTCATATTTTTATGAAAAATTAAAAATCTCGCATTTTGGAGCTTGGCAAAGTTCGGCAAAGCTTGGAAAAGTATGGGAGAATAAAAATTTTAGAATTTTTTTCATATTTTTATGAAAAATTACAAATCTCAATTTCTGGAGCTTGGCAAAGTTCGGCAAAGCATGGCAAAGTATGGGAGAATAAAAAATTTTGAATTTTTTTCATATTTTTATGAAAAATTACAAATCTCAATTTCTGGAGCTTGGCAAAGTTCGGCAAAGCTTGGCAAAGTATGGGAGAAAAGAAAATTTTGCATTTTTTTCATAATTTGTTGGAAAATGAAAAATCTCAATTTCTGGAGCTTGGCAAAGTTCGGCAAAAGTCGGCAAAGTATGGGAGAATAAAAAACTATTTTTTCTTCATTGAGATTTTTAATTTTCCAAAACAATATTAAAAAAAAATTTTTTTCAATCGCCTATACTTTGCCGACTTTTGCCGAACTTTGCCAAGCTCCAGAAATTGAGATTTTTCATTTTCCAACAAATTATGAAAAAAAAAATTTTCCATTGTCCCACACTTTGCCAACCTTTGCCGAACTTTGCCAAGCTCCAAAATGCGAGATTTTTAATTTTTCATAAAAATATGAAAAAAATGCAAAATTTTTTATTCTCCCATACTTTGCCAAGGTTTGCCGATCTTTGCAAAGCTCCAGAAATTCAGATTTTCAATTTTCCAAAAAAATAATAAAAAAATAATAAATTTTTTATTTTCTCATACCTATTTTCTTGTTTCTATACTTTTCCTAAGTGTCCGCGTACTTTAATAATCGTTGTTAATCATGTACATTCCAAAGCTTGGGAAACGCTCATTAGCCACACTTTGCCAAGCTTTGCCGAATTTTGCCAAGCTTTTCCATACTTTGCTGGATTTCGCCCAAGCTTTCATTTCCACGCGGGTAATAATATTAACTAGAGAAATCATATAATTTGTCTATTTTAAGGGCATTTGAAACATTATGAAGTCACAATATAACCAAAGCATGTGTTCTCAATTCGTGACGTCATGATGGTTCAAATTCCCTTAATATAAAAAGCCCTTAAGAAATTACAGGAGGATCTAACTCAGGGAAAGTAGTGAGTTTTATTCTTATATCACGGATTTTTCAAATTTCTGGAATTCCATCTAAAAATGCTGTTTAATCGAACAAATTTTTTCTCCTGGTAGTTTTTTATTTTAATATTAGAAGTCATTTTAAAAAAATTGCTAGAGGATTCATGTCGGAAAATTAAGAAATAAACAATTAGGAAAAGAAAAAAATTGCTTCCAGAATACTAATAATAATAGTAATTCAGAGAAAAGTTTAGTATTTTAGAAAAACCCACGACAAAAAAAAATTTAAAACTACAGAATTTTCCATCTTCAATTCTCTTTCGACTTTTTTAAATGACTTTTGTTAGTTTAACTTTTAGCCTGATTTGATTTTTTTTATGAACTACATTTCGGGCTACAAATATCAACTTTTTTCTCATTTATTTAATTTTTCATCAACCATTGTTATCTACTAAGTAATGGAAATATAAATTAAATTATTAAAATATTGTTAAACAATTTATTAATATTGTATTGAAATATTAAAAATTTACAGTAAAAAAATCTAATGAAATCAGAAATGTTTATTGTAATTAAAATATAAAATCAATCAATCAATAAAAAGAGTAATTTCTTTTTAAGTTATATTTATTTATAATTATAATATAAAGTATAAACTTTAAAAATAATATTTATAAAAGAAGTAACAACATTGTTAATCGTAAGAGTTGCTATGCAATAAACCAAAATATAAAATATTAATTTATCTAAATCTTCTATTATTGTTATTAAAATTGTTATTGTCATAATTCATACGTCGCGAATAATTTCTGCGACGATCGTCGTCGACGTTGTTTGGATTGTTATTTTGGCGATGATTGTCCATGGAACGAAAGTCGAGAGTACGGTCATTGTCGCCTCTTAACCGATTGTCTCGTCGACTTTCGTTTCTTTGACGATCATTCGATCGATGTTGATCGTATCGTCTCTGATTTTGAAAACCTTGATTACTCCCAGAATGTGATTGACGATCTTCACGGTAGCGACGATCGTGCTGAAAATTAGGCTCATCACGGCGGCGGCGATTCTCCTGAACACGGCGGTAGTTTATATTTTGCGGTGGGCGATAGTACGGATGATTTCTTTGCCGCCTCAATCGATCAACGACATTAATTGCGGCTTCTATTACGAATTCCAAGTTCTGAAAAATACAATTTTAAATAAAAATTTAACACCTAAGTCAAAAGTCAAAGAAAAAATAAAATTTAAAAAATAAAAAAAATTTCTTTAAATTTATTGCTAAGTCAATTTTAAACTTTAATAAATTAGCACCGGATTAATACTTCGTTACTCTGGAAGCACACAAACAACAAATTTCAAACGAATCTTATGAAACAAGAATAAGTTTTTTAGTTAAAAGTATAAGTGACATTGAAATGTTTAAAAGAATGAAAGAATGCAAAAAATATTTTTCTTTTTCAATAATGTGGACGAATTAACATTACGAATTTTAAATACTTACAACTGATCTCTCTCCTTCTCGTACTTGCACCTCTTGCTCATTGCGTTCTGCTCTTCGGCGATGTTCTCTCATGAGAACGTCGAAGGCATTTAAATCTGTAGAAACACAACTTTTGTTTCACATATGTTTTGAAAAATGAATTTATATTTTAAATATGTAATGAGGTTTTAAGTATCGTATAAATACCTGTATTATTTTTTGTACTTCTACGACTCATCTTCTGTACTTATAGATGTAGATGTTATAAATTCTTCTCATAGACAGGATCAAGATGTTATTGCCAAAGAATAAGGGTAAATTTACACTTCTGTCCATAGAAAAAAAAGCTTACCAATAAAGTCCAACGCACAATAATTTCGCGAAATATGGGACTTTAGTCTAAGGCTGCGGTTACACCTCTACAGCCTGCCTGCATACAGGTTGTCATGGTAACGTACAAGAGTAAGAGAGCCAGTGACTTTAAACTTCTTCCTTACTCTCGTTGCTCCTGCCTGCGCAGGCAGGCAGCCTGCAGAGGTGTAAGGGGCTTTCTACAACAGCTTTTTTTTATCGACAAGAGCAAAATGCACCATGTAAAATAGTGTTTTTGCTCTTGTCGATAAAAAAAAGCTGTTGTAGAAATCCCCTAAAGGCCAGGGCTAAATAAAACGTAACCAGTATCACAATTGCAAAAGTAAGCAGAAGAATGAGATAGAGAATGATAAACAATATACCCATCCGTCTCTAACTCATTATTCGATTTGCAATTGCGGTCACAACATCAGCCTATCTCTTTTCTGTCTCACACTGTAAAAAATCCTAAGGATATTACACAGCTAGGGGAAAAGTGACGCTTTAAATAAGGTTATGTTGCCACATTGAATGCGGCACTTTTCCCCTTGTCTGTAAAATAGCCACATTTAATGTGGGTAATATTCTTAGGATTTTTTACAGTACATGATTTTCTGTTTTCAGGCGACGTATTCTGCTCACATAGGATCGCAGCCTCAGTTCTGCAAACAAGAGAAACAAAGGATGTTCAACAAAGAGTCCACAATATTTGCAATGTCAGATACGTGCAAGTGCTAGTGCCACAGTGTTGATTCCTTTCTGTTAACATTAATTGACACTAATCAGTAAATAATTATTTAATTACGAGTATTATAATTATGATAATTATGATTATGATCCATTAATGGAAATACTAAAAGATCCGTTTTACATTTCATCGAATTCTCAACTATAAAGGTATCGTCCCATGACGGCGTGAAAAATTCGGCGAAAAGCGTAAACCATGTGAGTGAATGAGATCGTAATATCCGTTCATCTCTTTCTATCGCATAGTTTCTGCTTTACACCGACGCTTTTACGCTGTCAAGAGATGGTGTGTACCTTTAGGAAGTTTTTCGTACAACTAGTCATTTTACAATTGTGAATTCGACATAATTGTTATTATGCTTTTTTAATTTTCAGGCGAATATATGCATATCATTTTTTGGATATTTTTTTCCCTCGATAGATATGTAAAGGTACCCTAAAGAATTAAGTATGTTAGTTGTTCAACCCTGGTTTTAAAGTCTCACTTCAAAGCTACCGTTTCTCAAAGGAAAAAAAATGTCTCCGAAGACAAGAGGTAAGTGGAAAAAAATATTTGTAAATTATGATTACTATTATAAATTGTGTGTAAATATTTTTATAGGAGGTGTAAGTAATACACAGCAGGTGCCTAGGGAAGATGCTGATATTGCCGAAGAATCGTCTCCAAAACCTATGCGTGGCCGTACACGAGGTCGTCCTCGTGGACGTCCTCGCGGTCAATCTTCTCACCGCGAGGTTATTAATGACACGGGAAGCAATGGAATTGCTGAATTTCTTCCCCAAATAAGAAATGTAAGTTATAATCTGCTTTAGTACATTGTTTGACATTGTTTAAATTTTTTATATTTCTATAAATTCTTGAAACAAGTTTTCCTTAGTTTAGAAATTTTATGTGATAGTTTCTCTTCCCATTACTAGATGTATTTGTACATCCCCTTTTATTTTAAACACATCTTGATGAATTTTATTAAATAGTAAAACTTGGTAAAATATTTAACTTTACGAAAATAGATTGTAAAATTATTGAAAACGATAAAAAGAAATTTATTTGATATATTAAAGTAACTAATTATTTAAACATCCATTAAATTGGAAACAAAAATTTGTATAGAGTAAATGCAGTTATAGTCGGACAGTTCAATAGTCGGAAACTTCCATGGGTTTTGTCAAATAAATAATTATTTTATTTATTATTTTAAAAATGATAGAGTTCGAATATAGATGCAACCATTTATAAATAGCACAAGTAGTAACATAAAGTTTTGTTGATAATTATTTATAAATATTAAAACTTATATGATTTATACCATTATGATGTCATAGAATTTAAACAAATGTTTTACACAAATTGTGACTTCATAATGGTTCAAATGCCCTTAACTGTCCGACAACGAGTGCATTCACTCTGCAATGAAGTATAAATTTTTGCATCACGACAAACTTAACTCATAAAATATAAAATTGATGTAATGAATTTCAAATTAATCTGAATTAAACAAAACTAAATTCTTTAAATAACAATAAAACAATTTATTTATGTACATTTTACTTGCAGTTCATATAAATACAATTATAATTGTTTATAATTGAAATTTGTTTACCTTATATATTTATAAGGTAAACTTTCTAGAGGGTTATATAACTTTCTAGAGGGAAATTTATTCAATGTACTTAAATTATTATTATTATTATTATTATTATTATTATTATTATTATTATTATTATTATTATTGTCATTGAAAAGTAATACAGGAAAAAATATTTTTTAGGATATATATTCTGTTGTGGAAACTGCTGTAACGGCAGCAATGACTGCATATACAGCCAGAGGTAATAGTACCCAGCAAAATTACAGGTATTACAAATTATTATAATTTATCAATTTTGTTCATTTGAAGAGAATTTTTTCAAAAGCTGATAAATACATTTTTCAAAATATTGAGATAAACACATATTACAAAGATTAAAAGCTTTACAAATTATTTTATCACTTTTCAATTTAAAAAATATTTTGGACTAACCTTCATAATTTTTTTTTCTTATTTTTTCATTAGGAAAAATTATCAAAACCTTTAAATGGAATTTAATTTTTAACAGAGTGTTGTAAATAGAAAAAAATATTAAAATGAATATTTTATTACAAATTTTCTACATTAAAGTTAATTATGATTATGTAAAAATTGTCATTTATTTAAATTTCTCTAAATGACAAAATTTGGACTTAGCAGGTTTTGGAAACTTATTCCTCATTTATACTTATACACGGAGAGAAATCTGTTGCGAGTAATGCAACTCACTTGCTGAAAGTATAAGAGCTGGCATGAATATCAGTTGACTTTGCCTGATAATCAAGAGGACTCGAGCAACAAATAGGGCTCTTTGTTAGAATTTTATCATTAAAGGCATTTGAACCATTATGGCATTTGGCCTAATACTTTGACATCATGATGGTTCAAATACCCTGTAGAAAAATTACATGAAAATTTTTAAGCATTAATCCAAAACAGATTACACTCCATGTATTTACCTATATTTATAGTAATTGATATTATAAATTTATTTCTTAGTACATATATAAGATGTTTTGTAATAATATTTAAAATTTCTTTAATAATACAGCTCATTTATTAAAAAAAGTAATTTAGAAATTAAATTTGTTAATACATATAAAAAATCAATTAGATAATTTGGGAATTAAATCAATTAGATAATTAAAATATTACTTTCACAGCAAATAACTGTTTTAAAATTTTTATTCATAATTATTTTTAGAACTTTTAAGGACATTTGAGCCATTATGATTTCACAAATATTGCAAAACATGTGCTTTAAAATTGTGACATCTTAATGGTTCAAATGCTCATAAGTCAAAATATTTATTGAATAATTGATAAAAAATAATTTTAGAATAGCTCTGAAGGAATTTGAAAATTGCAAACTGTTAAAAAAATAATGGCTTTTGTAGGAAAATTCACCACGATTTAAAAGTTTTCTATGCATATAATCAAAAATTCAAGAAGAATTAAACTTTTTTAATATTTCCAAAGATTTATAGAAAAAACAATTCAAAATTTTCTTAGAAATTCAAAAATATAATATTTTTTCGGTACTTTTGATAGAATTACCGGTTTTTCCTTATCTATAGAAACCTTACATTAACATGTAATTTTTAGTCAAATGTTAGTTTTAGTGTTTAATATCTAATTAAACTCTGATTCTTTTAGATCTCATACTCGCCAAGGACGAAATAGTCGAGGACTCAACAAAAGTCATCGTGTCCTCACTCAATACGGTGTTCATCAACGAGGTTTCAAACATCGAGGTTTCAGTCAAGGTGGCAATAATTATCGGAGGGTCGGTCGTGGAGGTTATCGAGGTGGCAACCATCGTGGTTTTATTCATCGAGGGAATTATTATCCCCGTGGAAATTATCGTGGTGGCTCGTACCGTAGAGGTTAATGTCATAATGACTTAAATAAAAATATATTTTACAACTTATATTATTATTTCCTTTATTATTAATATAATATCGTAATAAAATTTCTATCACGAATATTTACACAATTACTATAACCAGCGCTGCGTCGACCGCTTCACGGTTGACTTCACTACTTCTTTCTTTCCACATGTACGTTTTAATTAAATTTATGTTGTTAGGTATTTAGCTTATTATATTATTGCTTGTAAACTTTTCAATATTGTTAATTAATTTTTTTAAAATTCATTCAATTTTTAGTAAACTTTCTTTTCTTGCTCTTGTAAATTCAAATTAAATTGCTATTAAGATTCGCGGTAGAGAATCGCCGCCAAGTAAAAGCAAAAAACCGCGAATATATATTCTCGAAATATCGGCTGTTTTTCGATAAAGTTGAATAACTCGAGTAAATCTTAACCGATTTGGCTCATTCTTTTTTTGCCGGATAAAGAATCAAAAAAGAAATAGTTATGTTAAGTTTATTCAATATTTTATATATTTTTATAGAATTTAGGCTAGGAAAACCAATAAAATAGCGATTTTTTGAGATTTAGACAAACGTGGAGCGTTAACACCTAAATGGATTGCTGAAATCTTTTAGAACATTATTAATTAGGTTAAAATCTCGATATACATTTTAGGAAATTTTAATACACTTCGAATTTTTTGAAAAATTTTGATTTTTCTCAAAAAATTGAATTTTTTGACATTTAGACAAACGCAGAGACTAAACTTCTAAACGGTTATGTAAGATCTTCTAGAATATTATTCATTGGGTTAAAATCTCGATATATATTCCTGGAAATTTTATTGCATTCCGTATTTTTTGAAAAATTTTCATTTTTCTCAAAAAAATTGAATTTTTTGACATTTAGATGAACGCAGATACTAAACTGCTAAAAACATTTTTAAAATATTTTGAAATTTGAAATAGTATTATGGGTTGATAGGCTTGAAATTTATTTTTAAAACTTTACTGTAAAGTATCATATCTTAAATAAATTCTTATTTAAAACTTAATTGTATTTTATTTTAAATTATTAGATAAAAGACCAAAATATTTTTACAATTAATTATTTAATTTATTAAAAAACTGAGAAGATGCAAAAAGTTTTAAAATCCCAACAAAAACATCTATGATGCAAAAACTTCCGCCAAGTAAAAGATTTTGTAACTGTCCAAACAATTAGGGAAATAAAAGTTTACCAAGTAAAATTTATAATTAAAATTTGAACAACGATTTATTTTAAATATTTCCTCTCCTATACAACTCGAAGTACATATTGCAGTTGAAAAAAATAACCCGAGATTAGCTGCTGATATTGCACATTGAGGCTTAATTACATTTCCGAATTAAATCAATGTTCTTTACTGCATTTTGAATTGTAACAAATAAAATTAACTTCATAATTTACATTAACAAAAAACTAAATTCATCATAATAAAAAATTTCTATATCAGCAATTAAAAAATCTTGTCGTCAATAATGCTTCTAACTTGTAATTAATGAAAGTATTGACGCAAAGATTTTTAAATTGCTGATATAGAAATTTTTTATTATGATGAATAATTGGATTTCGTTTTTTGTTAATGTAAATTATGAAGTTAATTTTATTTGTTACAATTTAAAATGCAGTGAAGAACATTGACTTAATTCGGAAATGTAATTAACCTTCGCGCTACCGGACGGCCACCCGGGGTGGCCAACTAATACATAATGTTGAATATCTCCTCGAATTTTGTATCAATCGAATCGCCATTTTAACTCACTGTACAAAATTTTATCTACTTTCGAAAAAAATAAAAATAAATTTTTTTTTACAATTCTTCTTGTTTATTTATAACAATTAAAAAAGAATGTACGAGAATACTGAAAATTGACCGAGTGTTTGTTTTTGTATATTGCAAAAAATTAAACATATAATTGTTAAACTTTTACAGTAAAATTGTTTTATATCAATAAATAAAATATATTATGATGTTATAATACATTTTTTATTTGTTTAAACAAATTATTGTTGTTATTTACCAACATTCTCTAGAATGCACCTAGAAAGTTGCAGTTTTTTCCTAATTTTGCAATTTACTAAATCTTATATGATTACAGATAAAGAATAGAAGTATAATAAAAATTGAACTAATATTGTTTAAACAATTTTTAAACAAATTATTGATGTTATTTACCAACTTTTCGCAGAATGCATCTAGAAAATTGCAATTAACTAAATAAAATATATTATTATTAATATTAATTATTTTTATTTTTTTTTATTTTTATTTTTTTTTTTTATTTTGTTATTTTGCAATTAACTAAATCTTATATAATTACTGATAAAGAATAAAAATTTAACTATTGTTTAAACAATTTTTAAACAAATTATTGTTGTTATTTACCAACATTCTCTAGAATGCACCTAGAAAGTTGCAGTTTTTTTCTAATTTTGCAATTTACTAAATCTTTTATGATTACAGATAAAGAATAAAAGTTGAATAAAAATTAAACTATTTTTTAAACAATTTTTAAACAAATTATTGTTGTTATTTACTAACTTTTTCCCAAATGCACCTAGAAAGCTGCAGTTAAATTATTTAAAAATCAGTTTAATTTTTATTCAACTTTTATTCTTTATCTGTAATCATAAAAGTTTAAGAAAATTGCAAAATTAGGAAAAAAACTGCAACTTTCTAGGTGTATTCTGTAAAAAGTTGATAAATAACAACAATAATTTGTTTAAATAATTTTTTAAAAAATAGTTTAATTTTTATTCAACTTTTATTTTTTATGTTAAATCATATAAGATTTAGTAAATTGCAAAATTAGGAAAAAACTGCAACTTTCTAGGTTTATTCTGTAAAAAGTTGGTAAATAACAACAATAATTTGTTTAAATAATTTTTTAATAATAAAACAAATGTTTTATGTCATAAAACATTATTAAGATACAGTATTTGTATTAACACATAATTATATTCAAAACTTTTGATGAATTTTAATCGTTTTGGGAACATACTAGTAAAAAAGCGTTTGGCCACCCCGGGTGGCCGTCCGGTAGTCCGCGTATACAAAAAGTATTGGTAGCGCGAAGGTTTAGCCTCAATGTGCAATATCAGCAGCTAATCACGGGTTATTTTTTTCAACTGCAATATGTACTTCGAGTTGTGTAGGAGAGGAAATATTTAAAATAAATCGTTGTTCAAATTTTAATTATAAATTTTACTTGGTAAACTTTTATTTCCCTAATTGTTTGGACAGTTACAAAATCTTTTACTTGGCGGAAGTTTTTGCATCATACTCTCTAAATATGAATCAGCGAAATTTCACTGATTCTCAGCGATAAGTATGCCACTAATTTCAATCAGCGTATATGCGCTAATTAATCAGTGAAATTTCACTGATTATTCAGTGAAATTTCACTAATTCACAGTGCGTATACGCTAATTGAAATAGTGGCATACTTATCGCTGATTCAGATTTAGAGAGTAGATGTTTTTGTTGGGATTCCAATGATATTAACAAATTACAATTTTTTATAGCCCTAGAGCTGACCACAAAATCAACTATTTCATTTCATATCAGCTGCAATTTTGAGTATACATTACTCAAGACATGTAAATAATAGACACGCACGTCTGGCAGGCCATAACTGGAACAAGGGGGTGAAAACGGCAAAATGATGTAACTTTTTCTTATTTCATACCATTTAACCTTTCATTAATGGAAAGTTTATAACAAATGTAAAAATGTACGTCTGGCAGTCTTGGACCGGGGCGAAGTATACTAAAAGAAAGGCTTTAGAAAGAACTGACAAACGTATAAGTTTGGTTTTTTGGTCAGTATAGTTGAACTACCTAAAATTTAAGGCAGTAGCCAGTATCCGGTTATTACAGATTCCATATAGGAAAAAGAGACTATTCTAGATGTACCGGAGAATTATTTTTTTCAATGTACTTCCTGCAAAGGGTTTAAACGCGTAAAAATATCGTAAAATTCAATCTCATTTCATAACATTTTGTGCATCTTCGATGGCTGCCAGACGTACTTTGCCCCGGCCC
Source organism: Leptopilina drosophilae (assembly GCA_032873175.1). Lineage (NCBI taxonomy): Eukaryota > Metazoa > Arthropoda > Insecta > Hymenoptera > Figitidae > Leptopilina > Leptopilina drosophilae. The sequence goes on along the minus strand of JAVJHS010000404.1, from coordinate 9,137 downwards.
AGGACTGCCAGGTCAACATTTTTATACTGGTTTAGATTTGATGTAAACTTTCGATTTATGAAAGTTTTAATCGGCATGAAATGCGATTGAATTTAGCGATTTGTAGACAACCAAGTAAAAGTGTATGCAAAATAGTTTGCTATGACGTCTAGAACTGTGCACTACATTTTACTCGCCTTCCCTTCGTCAGGGAAGGCACCATTTATTAAAACATACATTTCGAAAATTTTTTTCTTCATTTTTTTGATATTTCAGAAAGTTTACTGAAAATTCTCTGCAAAAAATGTTAGAAAGTTTTCGCTGTGAACTTGACATTCGGAGACATTTTTCAATTTGTCTCAAATTTGCTTTAAACTTATTGAAAATTGTTGTGCTATGTGGGTAAAAAAACATTGAGCAAAATCGATTAACATTTTTTCGATTTATTCGACTTTATTTTAAATCTGCTGATATTTAGAAAATATATATTCGCAGTTTTTACTTTTTACTTGCAGCATACAGTACCGAAACTTTCCTAAAAATTTACTGAAGACCCAGTGGGCGCAGACATCCATGGGATATCATTTTGAGATCGTTTTTGGGAAATTAAAAAAACACCTTTAAGATACCCTAAAGATATCACCACGATGTCTTAAAAAAGATATCCTGAAGATGTCTTAAAGGCAGACTTAAAAGTGTCTTAATCAAATTCTATTAGGCCTGACCTGAAGACGTCCAAATGTGTCATATAGATATTTTCAAAAAGTATTTGGGACATTCTCCGGAAAATTTTGAGAACATTTTAGGGCATAATTTGGACACACTGAAGATATTCTAAGGATACACCGAAGACATTTTTAGAACATGTTTGGGGCATTCTTAGGACACAATGTGGACATTTTTAGGATATATATGGGATATTTTCTAGAGGTAATTAGAACGCCTAAAATTTTCAAGGAAATTTTAAAATATTTTCAGAAGCTTGTTATGAACATCTTCGTAGAATCTCTTAGAAAATATCTTGATGCAAAGAATAAGAATTTATTATATATTAACTTCAATAACCAGCTTCAAAAAATTTCGAAAACAAAAATTTCTTTTTGAAAACAAAAATTTTTTTCTTGAAAAAAAAAATTAACAACTTGTTTGTAATTGTTCAACTATGGTAAAAATCTATCGAATACATAAAACAAAGACAATTTTTCTAAATTTTATTTTAGTAAACTCATGAAACATTATAATAAAAATTCTAAATTTTTTATTTTTCGTTTACAATCGTAAACGCAATCATGAAAGGAAGAATGAGTTACAGAAGGGTAGGTATTTTCTTCACTTTTTTCTAACTCATTCTCTCGTTTTCGGTTGCGGTACGATTCCTGTTATCTTTCTATCACGAGGGTAACACTGGTACAATTTCCTATAAGAATAAATTAATCAGACCGTCGCCAGCCGATAGTTGACACAATTTCGGCTGCACAGTGGGCCAAAATTGCGTGAAATGCATGAGACTGCAAAGAAAAATTTATTTTAGTCATTAATATTTTTTTTATTGTTTATACTCCTGCCCTATTGGCCTTACGCACTCGACAAGAGTCCCCGAGAAATATTTTTTATGAATTAAGCATACCCTGCCGGAAGAATGGAATGAAATTGTACTAGGAAAAATTATCTGCAAAAGGGTTGCTGTAGGTGATGCTTATGGCCTGACCGTCATTAAATTGAAGGTCGAATTTTTCTTTGTTAATGTTAAAAATAATTTTTATTTATATTTCAACATTATATTTGTTTTTCATGAACTCAGATTCTTTACAAGTAATTATTATGCATGCTAAATATTCATGTGAATCAAAATTCAAAAATAATATCCGGTTTTACGTAACAATTAAAGTTTGCGAGACATTTTATAACTTTTTTGAGTAAACATTTTTTATAATGAATTTTAAATATTTAGAATCATAAAACATCACAGATTTAAATTTTTTTGTTTTAAAAATTGAATTATTTAAATAGTAAGCTTTTTAAGTCAGAAAATTATAATCTTATACAATAGGCTTTTGGGTCTATTGTTAAAGCTGGGGTTGCAATATAAGTTTAAAATTTAACGGGACTTTTGTTAACCTTTTTCTATTTTTACTTCCAGACTATTAATAATGGTTTGTTGACGAAGCCTACATTTGAAACTATTGTGAAAGGACTTTAAAAATGTCTACCGAAACATTTAAAAAAACGGACTGAAATTGTACTGAGGCCAGTACAATTTCAGTACTTTTTCAGTCCATTCTTCCGATAGGGTAATCATTCTACATATGAAAAGTTTCTATATTAACCTAATTTGCGTCTACAGACGACTTTATTAGGAGTATTCGCATTCATCTGGACCACCTGTTAATTAGGTTTTCTCGCCAGAAGAGAGGGAAATTGTAGAAAACCTCTCCTGAGTACAACCGGTTTATCGACAGTCAAGTTTTAATGGCGTGTACCGGACAATAATCGACAAGCCACATCATTATACCTCAACGTCAAAACTCCCGCTTGATATATTATGAAAGAAGTGAGAAAAACACCGAGCTATAGCGAGGGTCGAAGCGCGGTCACCAAGATGGACACCTCTTCGATTGATGGCTCTAAAATCAAAACCGAATAAGATATGTTAAAATGTTTTATACTAAATGAAAGTACAATTTATTACGTAACTTATGGCCACTGAGATAAAATTTAATTTCAAACTTAAACATTTTTTATAGCATTTTTTCTAATTGTTAAAATTTTTGACAAAAAAAAAGTGGCCCCAAGATGGACACCTTCTTAAAAATCACTTTAAAGTGTGGTAAATCCTTCCTTCCTTATTATAGTAATTCCTTGATGGTTTCGTTCTTCGTCTGAGCATGCGCAGTAGCGTTCTAGCCAACTATTACTGTAATCACACACTGGTTATGCGTTACACATACACTCACACATGTCACAACACATATACATGTATACTCACACTTGTGCACACACCACATACATATGTGCACAGAACACATACACATGTATTCTCACACCTGTGCACTATACACATACACATGTATACTCACACATATGCACACACCACATACACATGTGTACTTACACATGTGCACACGACTAATACATACGTATACTCACACATGTGCACACAACACATACACATGTATACTCACACATACACACTCAATACAAACACATGTATACTCACACATATGCACAGGACATTTTAATATCCCAGGAAGATCATTGTAATGTTACAGTGTTACTATAACCTTACTTGTTGCTTCGGAACTATATTGCAATTTTTTTTAATAATAATTTTACTGTCATGTTACAGTAATATTGAAGGGTAATATTACCCATCAGGCAGACATTTAATATAACTATAATATTACTGTAATGTTATATGGGCAATACTCACACATTATATTAGTGGATATGGGACAGCCACACAGTATTGCTGTTTCAGCTATACGGAGTGTTGAACAGCCATATTGTATGTGAGAGACAGTAATGTAGGGGAGAGTGGAGCAAACCGGACCCCTCCCAATATTTCCGAAATGGCGAAATTGGTAAAAGTGTTGTTAACAAATTTAAAACAACCATGTTTACTATACCTTATTTTTCAATCTAAAAGTTTTAGCTTGCGTTTGTACGACGAAGGGAGCAAAAGTTTTTGTTTTAGTTTTTTTCTACACTTTTACGAATTTTTTCTTAAGAAAATTCTAAGGAAATCATATAATATTTTCAAATATTAGGTCTTAGGTTTTGAAGGTACACACCTCAGGAATATTTACCACCAAAAACTTTGATGAATTTGCTAAGCGTTTCTTTTTGACAAACATTTATTCTCAAAATCGGGCTGTGGGGTAAACCGGACCGCTTTCGGTGGGGCAAACCGGCTATAGGATATTTTCATTGAATTAAAATTTCATAAAAATTATTTTTAAATAAAATGTTTCTTTCATTAAAATATTTACTTACAATGAAAAATAATTGTCTTCCAATGAGAATTGGACCCTTTAATATTGTTTCTCTGATAATGACAAACATTTTTATTTTTTTATTAAAAACAATATTAGTTTAATTAAAATTTAATCACGAATTAAAGATAAACATCCTGTATTAATTTTTAAACTAATATTTAATCATTTTATTCTATTTACTAGGAATAACATTATTAAAAATCTTAATTTTATAACTTGAGAATAAAAAAATAACGTATTTAACTTTAATTTGCCAAGTTAAGAGTAACAAAGTAATAAAATCTGCAATTCTAAGCAGAATCGTCCTAGTCAAAATTCGGACATTCGTAACGATATTAAACGAGTTTAATTTTATTTCTTGACGAAAGCATGAAAATAAATACATTGAAATGTGGTGTCCATCTTAGGGTCTCGAAAGTGTCCATCTTAGGGTAAATGACACCATTTTTTGAAACCCAGAAAAAAATTGTATACAAACAAAATATTAATAAAAACATTTTAGAATATTATTATATGATAAATAAATAATATTATAACGATAAATACCTATTTAAAATCAAAAATTTAAATAACTTTATCGACTTGAGAAAACTCAGGAATAAAACTTTTTTTGACGAAAAATTCAGGTGATATGCACAATAGAAAAAAACTGGTTTTATTTTTAAAATATGCATAAAAATCTTCGTCTATACAAACAACAAAACTAAAAAAATTAAGAAGATGCTGTCACTTTAAACAAAAATTATATAGGAATTGTCCATCTTAGGGCCCTCTCCCCTACAAATAAATACCATTAAATTAATATTAATGATGGTAAATTAAATTCTTGTTTGAAATCCCATTTATTTTACGCAATTTCGACCCTGCGTACAGTCAGCACCATTCCAACCAGTTCCAACTCAAGAGTGTCAACCGGGGTTCTTCCTATAGGCTTAAGGCTAACGCAGAATAGAATCTTTAACCGGAACCGCAATCGTAAGCGTAACCGTAAGAATGAGTTAAAGAAGGATAGGTATATTGTTTATCCTTCTTTAACTCATTCTTACGGTTACGATTGCGGTTCCGGTTAAAGATTCTATTCTGCGTTAGCCTTAAAGCACATTGAAATTGTAAAGGCCTGAGCAGAATAAAACGGGAAGTGAACGCAAGCATGAGACAGAAAAGGGCAGAAGTTGGTCTGTCTTTTTCTATCGCATGCTTACGTTCACGTTACTTTTTTATTCTGCGTTAGGCTTAAGTCGTAAAACTTATAACGTAAGAATGAGATAGAAAAGGATAGATGTTTCGTCTGTCCTTCTCTATCGCATTCTTACGATATAAGTTAGAGTGCAGTCCCATGGTGGTAGATTAGTAGAATAGTGGAACAGTTTTGACCAATCATATGACTGGATTTTTTAACACTTATTTTGATAGGTCAAATCTATTACACTACTCCACTATTCTACCAGCATGGGACTGCACTCTTAACGTCTAACGATTTCAATGTGCTTACACGGAAAGAAGGTTTCACTTATATTCACGGTGTACAGATTGACAGGTTAGAATACAGTGTAGAGAACCAAGAAAAGACGTGGTAGGCACGGGATTTTTCGGTGCACGCACCGAAAATTTCGATGCGTGCACCGACAAATTTCAGGCATGCACCGTTAGAGAGCAGTAAAAGGCATTGAAAAAGAATCTGCAATTTTAGCAGCCTATTTCTATGTGTCACACACCGTGTTTATAGGTGAAACCTTCTTTCCGTGTAGGGCTTAAGGTACCGTCCCATGACGGCGTGCAAGCGTCGGCGTAAAGCGTGATCCATGTGAGTGAGTGAGTGATGCTGTATTTACATAAAGCTGTATCTACATAAGGAAAAAAAATGAGAATCGCGTGACGCGACAAAAATACATGGCAATTTTACGCGTTTCGCGTCTGCGTCGAGCGTTTATCAATTTTTTTCCTAATTGTAGAGGCAGATTAACAAAGAAAAAATGAAAAACGCACGACGCAAACGCGAAAAAAATACATGGTAAATTTTCGCGTTTCGCGTCGTGCGTTTTTCATTTTTTCTTTGCCATGTAGAAGCAACTTGAGAACGTAATATCTGTTCATTTCTTTCTAGCGCACGATTTCTGCTTTACGCCGTCATGGGACGGTACCTTTAAACTGTGACTTTGACATCTATTGGAAATGCACCTTTATGATTGTTTCAGAAAGAATATATCATTTTATCCCTTCCCTGGTTGTGTGCCTTGTAAACACAAGTTGTAGCCTGTTCATGTGAAAAGTGTCAAAATGTATTATATGTTAATTATTTTTACAAATTTATAATAGAAGAAGTGATTAATAATATAAAGTGAAAGTTTTTGTATCAAAACAAAGAAAATTTTTATTATAAGGGAAAATTGTAGTGTGCGTTTATAAGTGATGCAATTTTTGAATATAATACTATACATATTGAAGAAATAGATGTTTGTCGCTGAAAATAATAATAAGAAAGTTTCTTTGATAGAGCCAAAGGATAATTTACTGCAAGAGAAAATTTTATAAATTACATGGTGAGTAGAATACTAATAATATTTAATTCTGAATAATATTGTGCATGAAATTAAGAGCAACATAAAGAACTTAACTTTTTTATAGGTTATATTTTTATCAACTAGATTTTCATTGCTCCCACAGTAAAAATACTTTATTTTTTTAAATCTAATTTTTTGTATAGTTATTAACTTTAATGTTTGCATAATTGTGAAAGAGATTAACTTAATTTCTTACAGTAATTTATAAATGGTGAAGAAGCAACTATATGTATGTAACATTTTTTTATATTATTTTCCTTCCGTAACATTTTAATAATATTTATTTTTTGTAAAGTTTTCAAACTAGCTATGTGTTATATATAAAACCGAATAGAAGTAACATAAACTAATTAAAAATTTATATTATTATTAAATTCTTTAAGCAAACTATTATTGTTATTTATAAACTTTTTTGCAGAAAAGCATTCCAAAAAGACGGCTTTCTTAGTAATGTTATAATGTTTATTACTCTTGAAGAATTATAAAAACGAATTGGAACCCTGGATTGCTGAAAAAACAATGTGCCATTGATAAGGAAATTTTCAATCAACCAGAAGAATTTTAAACGGATGAGGGAAAAACTTTCAAGGTGACAATATTATTTTATTAAACAAGCAAATATTATTGAAAATAGTTTATTCTATTTTATAAAAATTAACCAGTTTTCAAATTTATTATGACATTTAGTAATAAAAATATTAAAAGTAAAAAAGTCAAATAAAAAAGTAAATTTAAAATAAATGTTTAATGAATTCTTTGATTGAAAAATGTTTTTGTTTCATTTAATAATTATATGCATAGAAAATTTTTCTGAGAAAATCAACGACTCTCGCTTCCGCGTTTTCAGGTTTCAAACTCTTTGTTAAATTTAAAATTCATCTTTCGCTCGTAACACAGGAAATGACAAGTGTTGTTCTAACCTGAATTCGGGTGAAAATAACACGCAACAAATTTTATCCTCGTAGGGTAAAATTTGTTGCGTGTTATTTTCACCCGAATTCAGGTTAAAAAAACACTTTTCATTTCCTGTGAAAAATCGTATTTACGCATAGTCAACTGATGGGAATTCGTTACTTTGGAATAAAAAAAACAGAACAAATTTCGATACTTAGGAAAATCTCGGAGAAAATCAAAAGTTCGCGTTTTCAGGTTTCATACTCTTTGTTAAATTTAAAATTCATCTTTCGCTCGTCAAAGTCTCTTTTACGCATAGTCAATTGATGAGAATTCGTTACTTTGGAAAAAAAACAGAACAATTTTCGGTATTTAGGAAAATTTCTGAGAAAATCAACGGCTCGCGCTTTCGCGTTTTCAGGTTTCATACTCTTTGTTAAATTTAAAATTCATCTTTCGCTCGTCAAAATCTCTTTTACGCATAGTCAATTGATGAGAATTCGTTACTTTAAAATAAAAAAAACAGAACAATTTTCGGTATTAAGGAAAATTTCTGAGAAAATCAAAGGCTCGCGCTTTCGCGTTTTCAGGTTTCATACTCTTTGTTAAATTTAAAATTCATCTTTCGCTCGTAACACAGGAAATGACAAGTGTTGTTCTAACCTGAATTCGGGTGAAAATAACACGCATCAAATTTTATCCTCGTAAGGTAAAAATTGTTGCGTGTTATTTTCACTCGAATTCAGGTTGAAACAACACTTTTCATTTCCTGAGAAAAATCTTATGTACGCATAGTCAAGTGATGAGAATTTGTTACTTTGGAATAAAAAAAACAGAACAATTTTCGGTATTTTGGAAAATCTCGGAGAAAATCAACGGCTCGCGCTTTCGCGTTTTCAGGTTTCATACTCTTTGCTAAATTTAAAATTCATCTTTCGCTCGTCAAAATCTCTTTTACGCATAGTCAACTGATGAAAATTCGTTATTTTGGAATAAAAAAACAGAACAATTTTCGGTATTTAGGAAAATCTCGGAGAAAATCAAAAGTTCGCGTTTTCAGGTTTCATACTCTTTGTTAAATTTAAAATTCATCTTTCGCTCGTCAAAATCTCTTTTACGCATAGTCAATTGATGAGAATTCGTTACTTTGGAATAAAAAAAAACAGAACAATTTTCGGTATTTAGGAAAATCTCGGAGAAAATCAAAAGTTCGCGTTTTCAGTTTTTATACTCTTTGTTAAATTTAAAATTCATCTTTCGCTCGTCAAAGTCTCTTTTACGCATAGTCAATTGATGAAAATTCGTTATTTTGGAATAAAAAAAACAGAACAATTTTCGGTATTTAGGAAAATCTCGGAGAAAATCAAAGGCTCGCGTTTTCAGGTTTCATACTCTTTGTTAAATTTAAAATTCATCTTTCGCTCGTAACACAGGAAATGACAAGTGTTGTTCTAACCTGAATTCGGGTGAAAATAACACGCAACAAATTTTATCCTCGTAGGGTAAAATTTGTTGCGTGTTATTTTCACCCGAATTCTGCTTGAAACAACACTTTTCATTTCCTGTGAAAAATCTTATGTACGCATAGTCAATTGATGAGAATTCGTTACTTTGGAATAAAAAAAAACAGAACACTTTTCGGAATTTTTGAAAATCTCAGAGAAAATCAAAGGCTCGCGCTTTCGCGTTTTCAGGTTTCATACTCTTT